>JAOBYK010576223.1:0-11717 GCA_025434845.1 Phenganax subtilis
TTTCTTTTCAATTTCTTTAATTTTATTATATTCTATTAATTGTTTTAAAATATTTCTAATTACTCTATCATCATTATTACCCCCACGATTATCATCATCATCATCATCAACATCATACTCATCATCACTATCACTGGTGTCGGAAACCGAATATTCGCTACAGGTTGTTTCATATTCACTATGTAGTTGTTCATTATTATTATTATCCTCATTAAAATAATCATTATTATCATTATAAACTTCATTCTCATCGTTTTTTATGCTTTTCTCACATATCTTTTCCTTATTGTTTTCAAAATCATGTCTAATATTATCTGTAATTCCATCATTATAGCTATTTTTACCATCCTGAAGAATTTCATCATTTTCACTCTCATCTCGATCTTCACGCATTACGCGCAATTACCGGATCGATCCGTACTATTAGTTTAGGTAAACCAAAATGAGAGTCGATCGGTTTTTCATTTGAATTTAAACGTTTTTTTTCACATTTTTTTTTCTTCTTTGATTTTTGACAATCCATGTTTACACTATCGCGACTATAAGCTTATATGGTTAATAATTTACGAACAGGTGACTTATATCCTGTTTTTAGTTGATTTTTAAATTCACCTATAATTATAATTTGTGAATCGTTTGCAAAAGCTTCACTCAAATCCATTTTTAAGGACACATCACCCGAAGTGGTATTTTGCAACACTTCCACATACCCGTCTTTATTAGCATTCAAATCATTCCCAACTGAACCATAATCTGTCTGATATGCCGTATAGCTAAAAGGTTTTTCACGATAATATCAATTTAAACTTTTCATGAAATCAATATATGCATCAGATTGATCGTAATAGATCGGGTGTATAATACCTTCATTTACTTTGACCTCGTATCTAGTGAAATTTGGTAATATGAATTTAAAGGGCGATAATGTATGAGTTCCATTAAAGCGTGGTTGCATTTGAATACCAACAATTAATCGCGACGGTTTTGATCCGCTGAATATATTTTCAAATTTTATTTTCTGTGTACCGTCAGCTAGCGGGTGTGTTACAACGCGATATTGATATGAAAAATATCCTGTTTCTTTATCTTCTTTTACCATCATATCATTTATGGCTGTTATTAATTGTTCATTTGGTTTATACATTAAACCTTGTATTTTAATATCTTTGATACCGAGATCATCCCCGTTAAAAATAGCTGCGTTGGCATCATCGTCAGCGCCACCAGCTGCATACAAATATTTGCTTATAGCAGCACACGTAAGTTCAATCTTTAAATCATAATCCGACGGTACAAATCTATCACCACCATTTTCATTAAAAACATTTGCATCAAAAATATCTTTACAATAAAACGTTGCACCATTATTTGCTAATGCTAACCTTTGATGCAATGCAGGATTATTTACAGCGTTACACAAATCAGCATTTCCTGGTGTATCATGTATTGCACCAGTAATAACATCTAAGGGTTTGTACTGTGTTAATAGATGTCTACCTCTGTTAATAGATGTCTAACATAACAGAGCAGATTCTCATGATTCGAAGTGGTGTTTACTAAATCGTTGTTCATGTATATATCTTTAATATTGAAAATAGGTCATGCAGGTAAAGCTCAAAAACCAACCACCGTATTGTTACCGGGATGCGCGTTGGGATTAGCTACTGTGACAGTTTGAATTTTCATACGTATCTCCATATCACTTGTTTTAATAAGACCGTATTCGTTTTTGGAGTGAATAAAACTATAACTAGTTGCCAACACATTATCGTTTGGTGTCCCATTCAAAACAATCGGTCGCGAATCAACAAAGGTGGCATTAAAAGGATAACTTTTAAATAAAGTTACAATGGGATCACTAATAAGTTGATCGTGTTTTTCAACAAGTTCTTGCTCTTCTTGCGCAGCAGTTGACTCAACATTAGGAGGCATGTTCTTTATCAATACACAATTTATTATAAAATAAAATTTTACAATTCTTATTACTTTTATATTAGAGTTTTTAAATCTTAATTTTTAATATTTGTCCTGTGGTATTAAGAAGTTGCAGTACTAACATCCCCAATGCCAGTCCCGCACCTAATGCACCTCCTTTTTGTTTTTTACTTCTTGAAAATATTCTCCTTCTTTTTCTTCTTGTTCTACGATTAAAACTCCTTTTCCCCCATCTAATCATTTTTTACCTTCTGATATATTTTAATACACTAGGGTCAACACTATACTCTTTTTTCCTTTTTCTCTTACCGTTATCAACAAAATTATTATTATTTATATTTTTTGGAAATGGAAAACGATGATTTAAGTTTTGAGGTGGTCCAATTTGATTTCTACTTTTTTCAAATATATCTTGAGAGTGTTCTATATTTACCAATTGTGTGTTTTTATACTCTCTTAAAGGTATTACACCCTTCAATATTTTTTTATAATAATGTCTTTACTTGTATAACTCATTCTCTATATTCTAACCTTAATATTATAGAGATTTTGTCATCAGTTAATTTGTTGTTGCTATCATCGTACTCTAGCCAAAAATGAACCATTTTTTCTATTTCACTCTTATTATTAATCAAAAATAAAGGTTAAAAATTTTTCTTATTGTATTCGTAACTATTACCTACGTTTTTTTCATCGACATGCAGTAGTAAATCTTGTTGAAATAATATGAATTGTTCCGCTGTATTATCTGTAGACAATTGCGTGTTACTAATGTTTTTAATTGTACCGCCATTCACATTTAATGCAATTTACTTATATCTAATTTTCTTGCATAAAATATTTTAAACAAACCTTTTATTTTTTCACATTTTATATCTGCAATTTTCCAATATATTTTACGCGTGGTTATTTTATTAGATTTATATATGGAAAAAGGATAGGCTACATCGTATTCCTGCAACGATAATCGTCCATGATCAGACAAAAATTGTATATCAATCATGCAATCAATCCGTACAACACCGGATTCAAAATTAATGAACTCGTCTCTTGAATTACATAGCGTTATATGAAGGTCGCAAATTAATGATTTAATTAATTTCCTTTTAATACCTGCTGGCGGTTCAAAATCAAATGTTTCACCACTACCTTGACCCTTTATTTGTAAAGGCACAATCGCCAATAAATTTGCTTTTCTATCACCAACACTCATTTTCATCACCTGATCGCAATATATGAAAATATTATTAACACCGTCTGAAATATGGGGTAAATAATCACCAAGGATAAATTTCGTCGTATCATTATCAATCGGTGTTAAATAAGAATTTGTATTCTGGGAAACCTTAGGTTTTTTCTTCTCGTCAAAACCTAGCATAAATTTTAATTTTTTTGAAAGATTTAATTCTACATCGGTTTTCCCGCCATAATCAACATTATGATATACGTTTAATGCACGACCATTCCATGCAGTAGAACCTGACAATGTTTTATTTTGCTTAAAACATAGTTTTTTATGCAAATGAAAATACACAATTATTTTGCCATAATCTGTTTGCTCAATTGAAATATCGTATTCATTCAAACATGAATTAATAAATGATAATAAATGTTCTATAGTATAAACACCATCAGGCATAACGAATTTCTTACTAGTAAATTGAAATTCACATTTTTCGTATTGTCTAAAATTAGAATAATTAAGAACAAAATTAAAATAACATTCGTCGTCAATAATATTTTTTGTTAACGAGTACGATTCGTTTAATACCGCAATATGATAATCACGATTTTTACAATTAATTGGTTCATCCAAACTCATAGTAAAATCATTGATGTAATTTTTATCGCCTTTTTTGTTTGTTGAATCGCTGATTATTTGTAAATTAGTTTCTTTTTTCATAATTCTTCACGATAAAATCGCCCTAACACTTCTTCGTTATTATTAATATCCTTCAATGCGTACGTGGGAGGGTCTGTTATATACACTGTATCTATAATAAAAGTTTCACTGATCCATCTTTGTAAATTTGATTTCTCAAACGTGTTATTTTTTACTCTTGCAATTTGTACTTCTTCACCTTCTTTAAGCAAATTCTTAACCGGTTTTGTCTTATGCAAATAACTTTTTAATCTCTTTTCCAAACTAATTTCCTTTTTATTGATATATATATCTTTCGGTGATAATCCGTGTAGACTACGGTGAGGTGCCTCGTTAAATCTCTCAACAATTAAGTGTAAATAGTCAGCATATTAATACCCTCCAATAACGCTTAATGTTCTCCTTATCATCAATTTCAATGTCTGTATAAATCTTTCGGCATGACTTGCTTTTATCTCGCGATTGTACGTGTGAAATACATTTATCCCATATTTTTGACCAATTTCACCACATATCTTTTAAAATTCTTTACCTTCATCGGATTGTACATTTTTTGGGATTGCATGGTTTTCACTCATAATCGATACAACTTTCTTTCCTACACTTTCACTTCATTTATTTTTCAATAACTTTACAAAAGCATAACGAGAAGCAATATCCACACACACAAGCATATATCTATATTGATAATTATATCGTGATAAATCATTCATTTCAGCTACATCCATAGACCATTGTTTATTAACACTATCTACATGAATTTCTAATCGATTACATTTTTTTAAAACACATTCATGTAAAGAAAAACTGGATTTTGCTCATCTTTATCAAAATGTTCACCCTTTAGTAGGCGGGATGCCTTCTTTATTAAATCAGGGTCAACGTTCTTTTGCCGCCGTCACGTCTTTCTCCAATTGTCCAATGATGAAAAAAAAAACAGTTATACTTTCATTCTAGCGTATAAACGTGTTAATATTTCATCGCCTATTTTTTGCAGCACATTTCTAACTAGATCAACATTGGTGTCTTTTTATCATATCTTCATATCTTACAATACACTCCTTTGTGGAAAAACCCGTCATTTTCATTGTTGTAAATAAACGTAGTAAGCACTTATGTACCTCATCATCGGTCTCCTCTATCACATTTTTCTTCACACATCGGTGTTTATTAGTAGTAGCAGTGTCGGCCGTTTTTCACTTATCGGGTTTCGGTGCTACTATTTCATCTAAGTAATTCTCATCATCATCATCATCTTCGCCTTTGATCTGACGCAAAGCCTCTCGCATATTTGTTAGAATTTTTTGGAAGTTCCAGTTTTTGGAAAAATTAAAGCTCTTATAGGGCTTATCTTTCCACTCGACGACTTTACCGCCAAACATACCGACTTTAAAATCAGTATTTTCAACCTCCTCATCATCACCGTCATCATCGTCATCCCATATTGGTACTGGAGGTTTAGCTTCTACTATTTCATAGAGGGGTTCTTGCATTTGGAAAACTAACCCACCATATTTATCGTTACTTCTCAAAATATAACGATAATTGTCGTATTCGGCTATAGGTATATGGATGCCTTGACGATCAAACAAGCCCAGTTTCTCAAGGCGTAAAAGTAGCTACTCTAATGTATCGATCGATAGGTCAAGTTTCGTAGTAACGAGAACTGCACCGTGTGAAGTAACATGCTTACCGCATGAAAGAATAACTTGTTTGGTATAATCATTATACCATATAAATTTTTCACCATTCTTAGTACTCAATACATGAGTGCAATATTTCAAACATGCTCTATTAAAAACAATGCAATTCTCCATTTTCTATGTACAAAGCAACAACTGAAATCGATTTGACTCGTACGCAGAAAAATTCCCCCGTGTTTATACTACCGCTTATTGACAAGTAATATCAATATAATTGACATAAATAAAAAACCTAGAAAATAACGCGATCTTTTTTCATATTTTAAAAGAGTTTCATGTATTTGCGGTTTGAATTCTTTACCATAATCTCCTCTAATTCCTCCTTTTCTTGTACGCTTTTAAAAACAATTATTTGGCAGTGCGACTTATCATGAATATATTTTTGAATTGCTAAAATAATTAATTTTTCATTTACAAATTCTCGCGGTAAATCTCTTACTACGCACCGCATATCATTGTTGCACAACGATGAGATTTTCTTAATTTTCTCAAAATCTTTTCGTAAAATGTCATCGCACCATTTAATAATTTTTTGTCTATGTTCGTTAGTTGTAATAAAACTTGGAAAAGTTGTAATCAAATTATCTATCATTTTTTGGTATAAATCGAAACTGTTAAATTTTATAGGTATGCAAAACTCGCAAAACCTTTCGGATTTGCTATACCGTAATCTATAATGTTACTATAGTCTGTTTCAATTTCAAAGTAATCAGATGCAGAAAAATCTTTTATGTCATAAATACGGAGACGCAGATAATTCCTAAAAAAAAACCTTAATGATCGGTCTGTCCTTTTATCACGAACTGCTTCAATGAAAATATGTATTTTTTTTATCCGTGTGACAATTACAAGTTGTGTCTATACATTCCTTGTTAATTATCTTAACAGCTGCTATTCTTTTTCGAATATACGTAAATGGACATATACTCGTAATTTTTTCACAAACACTATTTATATCGTTATCATTAAAAACACGGCAGCGCAAATAATACGCTGGTTTGTCTACGTCCAAAATAAGTTCTTCGTCTGAGCTATTCATCAAAACCAAGCGTCGGAGTAAGTGATAGTTATTTGAAAATGCACAAAAGGTTTTATACCCCTACCGCATTTTCTCGTATTAAAAGCAACATAGTGAACATCATCAAATTCGATTTGGCTTATTAAAATTATATCTTCATCTTGGGATACGTTTAAATTCAAATTGTCAAATACAATTGAATTATCCGTGAACATATTTTTCGTAGGCTCTGTAATAAATTGATCTTTGCATAAATGTTTCCCGCTGCATAACCGTTCGGAATCTTTGTCCTCGAATATACTTTTCTTTACTTTCAAAATTGCATATTTAAAAGAGTATGCATGATCCGTTTGAATATTTTGATCGACATTAACTGTAATTTTGTGCACAATTTTATGCTCATCATAATCACTATCATTTTTACGCAACGATGGTATTTGATAAATTCCATCTGTCTTATTTATCACACCAGTGACTCTACTTACATCACTGATAACACCCTTAAACCATTCTACTTCACGATATAGATACTCATTATATTTGTTTTTGCATGGGACATTTCCTGTTTTGCTTCCACTATGTAAATATGCAATATTATGGTTGGCCGTATACTTCCTAGGTACGTTCATGTCGAAAGAAAAAAAGCAAATAAGCTATACAATGTGCATTTCAACATTTTTTATTTACATTCAATAAATCAAGAATTTGTACATTATAGAATAAATGACCGATAACATCGACCAAATAGAATTTTTCATCAAAATTTTGAACACATTCTATGTAAATTTTCTTTGATAATATCCTTGGATTCATCCATTCTGCTTTAAAAACACCTATTTCATTAAACCATGTCAAAATTTCGCTTTTACTGCTACAATCTTTTGATTTCCAATATATGTGAAATAATTTCATTTTTCTACATAAACACTTATCAAACATACATTTTTTTTTAGACATTTGTATAGCTGTATAACAAGAACAATGATCAAAATCACACAATGCAATATATTTTTTTGATTTTAACCAATTATATTCAAAATGATACATATGTGAGCATACTCGATCATAAGAGTTACACCAATGTTTATACATATAATTATATGCATAGAAAAGTTTTTAATATATTTATATTGATAAGGTGATAATGTCACCGTATAGTAATAATAATTGTCTTTTTGAATTTCGTCCAATTCATGTGGATAATCCTGTTGTTTCATTCTGTCGTCTCTTGATACGTGTTATACCCTGCCATTATGTCGCATCTACATAGCTGACCGTTTTGGAATAAAGCATTACACATACAATTCTCAGTCATATATACCCTACATCTCTTCATATGCGAATAAGCTTAAAAGAATAGATGTAAAAAGCTTAAAGAAAACAAAATTGAAGAATTTAAATATATATTAAAACGTGCTCGCTCAAGGTCCTTCAAATCTGTATTATAATATTGTATAACACAGTTCAAAGCATCACCCAAAAGACTTATAGGATCGTTTTGACGTAATTGATAGACCGTTCTATCCCAACCTATTGCACAGCTATGACAACATTTTTCCGCTTATAACAAATGCATGGTAACTTGTAAATTCGCGGTGAAAAAGATCGTGACAGATGAGGAACCCAATTTAAAACCAACTCATAACTTTGATGCAAACCCATACCAGTATTTAAAAATGTACAATATAAAATTGCACCTCTTCTAGATTCGTGTATATACTGGTAATTACTAAGCCAAAAATAATGTTCCACATCAGGGTATGTATAGTTATCTATATACATATGTGTATTTATAGGTAGATAACATTTTCTTAAAGTGTTCATTATAAGTTCGTGAAGTGCTCCATCCTTCTTGTGAATTTTGTAAAGCAACAAGGGCTCGGTCTCTTCCACAATCTTAAAAACACCACTACCAATACAATTCACCAAAGCATCATTCACTATCTCTTCAAAATCAAAAATCTAAGCGAAAATGTTCGTGAACGTATTCTACCATTTATTAGCGGTTTCAACGACAGTACAACACCGCGCGATCGCTGCGTCAAAACAAAAGTTCGTCTAACGCATCGTATAAACCAACGAAGTCTTGCTCTTATGCAATAGTCTGTTACACGCCGTACGTATTTTCAGATAAGTCGTGCAAAATACCATCTACACCATAGAGCAACTTCCCAGTTATAAAACTCGCCCTGCCTGTTTGATTTATGTAAAAGTAAACGTAAAGAACGCATTGCTGCACTTTTTAAATCCATGTAAAATGGGTAAAATTTTGCTCGGGTAAAATTTTGCGGTAAATCTGATTTCCTGAAATATTTAGACTGTCAAAACTGTGCACGCATGCACATAATCTGATTTCCTCAGGAATTTAGTAAGCGAGACATTCTGCCTACGCACACCCCGAGCTGTTTAATTTGATTTCCTCAAAAAATTCAATAATCAAGGCATTCTGTCTTCGAGGTATTTAATCTGATTTCATCAAAAAATTTAGCAATCGAGACATCCTGATTTGTCAAAAATATGTGGTGTTATCATATTACATATAGTTAAATATATAAAGAGTTGTTCGTAAAAAGGGATAGGCATAATTCAAAATGCAGCGTTCGGAGATCACGATAAAAGAAAATTATGAAAATTTTCAAAAATTTGTTGCAGTAGCAGAATCTGAAGACGCCGTGGAAGAGTTTAACGAGTTTATACAGTTTTGTCAAAAAACGCGCACCAAATCAAATTTTTATGAAATGGTCAAAAAATGGCAGAAAATAAAAGAATACAGAATGAAGTGATCACCAGAAAAGAAAAATAGCTGTATAGCTACACCTATGAATACGCCACAACACCAACAACAGCAATTCGTATTCAACCCTGACGAACTAATTAATTCATTATATATTCCCGAATTGGTTCCCAACGAAGCACCGGTAAATCTACATCAATTTGAAGAGGTTGAAAATATACCGCAATACCCTCCAGATCGGCAACAACAACAACAACAGCAGCAGCAGCAGCATGTTATTATTGATGAAGCAAAACAACCCGATATCGAACAAGAAACTGTAGAAATAAAACAAGCTCGCGGAAATAACGGGAATGGTAAAAATATTACAATGATGAAAAATATGCGTAAAAGAAAGGGTAGACCAACGAACGATAATGTAATTTTAAAACTATATAATGATGATAAACCGCCCAAATTAAACCTCAAACCACTAAGTTTTGATGGGAAAGAATGCCTTATTTAACGGCTAATAAAGAGGATATAGCATGTAGCACTGAAAAACAGTATAGGGTGTATAATTCACTTTCAGATACCTATAAGAGACGGTTGCTTGCTATAAAAGATGAAAAAAAAAGAAATTGAAGAGCTTATGAATATTGAACTTCTTTGTACATGTAAAAAAATGAATAAAATGTCTTTCTACAAATTTTTCAATATTTCTCAAGAATTCTTTCAACATTCTACAACATTTTACAGTATTCTACAACATTTTTCAACATTTAACAATCCAGCCTATATTTAGAAAGTAAAAAACGAGATAGCGTGGTATACTGAGTAGTTAACTATTATAAGTATTACTTTTTTTATGAAGGCGCGGAGGCTAAGCAGCAATTTAGTATAAGTTACTATTACGGATTTTTGCTGAATCAGCAAAAAAGGGTAAAAATTTAGTGCTTTTCCGGGGGGGGTGTTTTGCATAATGAGTTACAACCCACGTGATCGATGCGAGGAACCAATGATATGGTAGGATTTGCAAAGGATCGTTTGGAAGTTGAAATTTGCACAATTAGTCCGTGTGAGCGATGGTGTTTAGAGGGTGGATACTTTGTGTAAGAGGAATCCTAAATATTATTCCATATACACAGCATGTAGGCAAATATCAGAACGATACACTGAGCAAACTTTTACAAGTCAGTAATTTATTACGGGCACGAAGCGAAAATTTGCAACTAAAATTTAATAGCATGTTAATCGCCTGGTGATGTTACTGTAGGCTTGCATTTAGTTGCCTTGAATTTTTAGTCAGAAATTCGGGGCTATGTCAATGAAGTAAAAATTTGCAGCTACTTAAGGTGAAGTACAATCTACGCAGTCAGCGACGAAGTTTGGTTGATGTATAGTGGTCTATATGTAGACTTGAGTTGGAACAAGACAATAAACAATCATGGAAATGCAAGCCTCTACATTTAATTTTGGAAGTATAAAACTTACAAATATAGATCAAGTTGACGCCATCACAATCTATAATCCAGCGTGATATAGTGTGCTCATTGTAGAGTGTGCAGAGTGGTTGGATGTGCATAGTGTAGCACCGTTGCTCAAGCATACTACAGACATTGACGCACATGCTGCTCCAGAAAAAGTCGTTGTTGCAGGTGGATTTTCCGATGCAGAAGAAGTGCAATCGTCAAACCCACTGGTTGATCCTTCTCTTTTGTGTGCAGATCACAAAGAAGCTGATACAAGACTGGTTCTACATGCTGTCATCAACACTTGTAACACTGTTGTTGTATCTGCAAAAGATACTGACGTACTCTTCCTTCTTGTGGCGCATTTGCCAAGTATGGCTTCTGCAAATGTGTGGATGATGGCTGGAACAGCAGCCAGATGCAAGTTCTATAAATATCAGGGCGATTAGTGAAAATCTTCCGGTAGGATCACTATCAGCGCTCCTCCCTTTCCATGCGCTGACTGGCTTTGACACAACGTCATATATCTCCAACCACTCCAAATTGTTGGCGTGGAAGACGTTTCAAAACAAACATCACCTTCTTGCATCGCTAGGTGAAGGAGAACTATTGGCCAACAAAGTCAAGGATGCCAAACGTTCATCTGTGTGATGTACAACTGCAGAAACATGGAATCAGTAAATGATGCACAAGTTCTTCTCTTTTCGAAGACAAAGAAACCTCCGACCAAGAATGCACTGGAACTGCATATCAAGCGCGTGCACTATCAATCGCTCGTGTGGAGACAAGCTTCATGCCAGGAACCTAACCTGCCAAACCCAGACCGAATGGGATGGAAAAGAGAAAGCGAAAGCAGCAGTAAACCCATCCCTCTCCTTGTGACAAAGGAACCCATTCTGAAAGCATGCAGGGAAATTATATCCTGCTCTTGTAGCAGTGGCTGCACAACATAATGCTGTGGCTGCAAGAAAGCAAAGTTGTTTTGTATATATAT
>JAOBYK010576445.1:2213-30812 GCA_025434845.1 Phenganax subtilis
GGGCGTCAGGTGCAAAATACAATATTGCTGCAATATGTATGCTTTGCAAATTTTGCCTTTATAATTTTGCTAAGAATTGTCGTTTTTTCGTGGTTCAGAAATTTAGCTTCTGATGTAACATGTTTGTAGTATCCAAACGCATTGGCAATATTTTAAAGAGATCCAACAATATCTCATTATACATTGAATCCATTAAATTTATTTGTTATACAAAACCACTTTCTCTTCAATTTTACGCTGTATAGTTACTTGGGTGAACTGTTCCATGAAGCCATTAATATATTCAAAATTCAGTTTAAATAAGTTAAACCCAAGATGTCAATGGACCTATTGCGTAATAGACAAAGTTTTAGTGTGGAAAAATACTACGACAGCTGGAAATAGTGTCATTAAATTAGGTAGTAAGAGACTGCAAAATTTGTACGCGTAACCTGTCAGTTTTACTAATATTATAATGCTTTAGCCAGCTGGGGCGATAAATATCATTTTCTTTGCCTGGATCAAAACTTTGAACTATTTGGGTAGAGGGTTCATCCACTTTCTTTTCAGTATTCTTTCTGGACTCGCAGCATGGCAAATCCAATACATACTCAAAAAGCCATACAACTATATTTAACATCTTTTTTTATGAGCAAGTTACGAATTTAAAGACACGCTAATATTACACTTTAAATATATTCTTGAGCTAATGCATGCGTGTAGCTATTAGACTGCTTTGTATTAACACTGAATTCCTTAAGCTATTAGGAGCATATTCCCACTTGTAAAGGTATAAGCACCCATGCAATATATACACTGCAACACTATTTTCATTTCTTATACTTATGCCTCATGGACTCACAGTATGAAATACAGATCGCCCATTTTCACCCGTTGTTGAATCTGTCATGTAATCTTGAGTTAATATAACTCCTCCGTATACGCTTCATTCCAATCGTAATAAAGCGCTAGATTTAGCTTCATTGACATTGCATGTATTTGCAATTTGAACATTGGAAGATGATGCAACATACACATTTGTCCACAATCAAAGTTTTGGTGAGGTTACTAGATTCTCACAGATTGCTCTCGTTTTAACATCATTTCTTCGCTCATCTCCTTAATTCTTTGATAAATCTTATTTCGATGACCCACCAACCGAACTCCGACCTTCTTCAGGAGTTCATCCTCCGTCAATTTCGCAACATCTGAAAGTTCTTCGTATCCTGCCTTAGCAAAATTACTCGCGTACATTCCCATCTTGATAGCTTCAAGCCAATCCTTGACAGAGGTAAACGTCGAATAATCTAATGGTTCAGTCCTAAACACCAACGAAGATTACTCATAACTTTTTGTTAAACGCTGCAAAAATTTTTCTCAGTTCATCTATTACCTTCTAACTTTGATATAGTCTTCGTTAAGTTTTTCCGGATTTTTCAACCATTCATCCAATATTCTAACAATTTCCTTAAAAGGTGGTCTCTTCGTTCTGTCAGCTAACCAGCACTCTTTCATTAACTGATGTACGATTTTTGGACAATGCTAATATACAAATAACAAGAAGCACCAAGTCAGTATACAGTAAACATTACAAGAATGTGCTGTAAAGTTATCATACCATTGGAGGAGGCAGCCTATAGCCTTGATCGACTCTTTTCATAACCTAGAAAATAAACAAAAACATATTAATACGAACAAATAATTATTTCAACATAAACATTTACATATATTAACATAATCATATAATTACATCAACATAAACTTCTTGGAGTTGAATTACTCCCGGACAACACAAGTGTGTTATAAATAACCCCCAAACAACTGAAGTGTGTTTGAAGTTCTTTGAATGTTTGCCTCACGGTCCGGGATTATGGACCGAAAGCTTTGCATATATAAATTTACGTGGTGTTTTCACAACACTGTATGCTAGAAGCGTGTTATTTAATAAAAAGACATCCTGTAAATACTTACCTCTTCATTTCCCCAATTCCAATATGGCCTTTCAGCAAAGGACATTATTTCCCAGAGTAAAATACCGTAGCTCCATACATCACTAGCCGTCGAAAATTTACGATATGTAATGGCTTCAGGAGCAGTCCATCGTACAGGAATTTTGCCTCCCTAGAATGTAACGAAAAAATACGAATACGCGCCATAATTGCGTCACGGAACAATAGTATAAAATGGAACTACACGTCTGCTAACGTTGACCAGCATGATATTTCGACGTTGTTATGTCAACTTACCTGTGTCTCATATTCGGAGTCCTCATTTTGACCAATATCCCTTGATAGACCAAAGTCAGCGACTTTACATGCAAGATTAGTATTGACTAATATATTTCTCGCAGCTAAATCCTAAAATGAGATTTCATTTGTAAACATTTAAAATGCACTGACGACTTAAAGACTGACGTGGAATATAGTACAATTTAGAAACGAAAACTGTTTATGCCTGCCAAGACCTAATACAGAAATCATGAGGAAATCCATAACTTATAAGGGATCAGTGTTGTGGAATAATCTAAGAAATGAATCTGGGAAATTAGAATCCTTTGGACACCTTTAAAAATATTGTTGCCAAACAAGAATTCTTGAGTGTTATAAAGTTTGACTAATTAGTAACTAATTATTAATATCTAGAACACTGTATGGTTCTTGAAACCGACACGTAAATAATAATGTTAACTTATTTATATATCTGCCTTTTGTAATTGTTAGGATGTAATTACACAACCCCATCAGCTTATGCTGTAAATACTTTACGCGTCAAATTAAATGCCTTTATTGTTATTATTATTATTACAACTTACATTTAGAAGGCATATGCACACTCACCCGATGAACGAAATGCATTCCTGCTAAGTATTCCATTCCACTTGCACATCCCCGAGCCATTCCTAGTAGCTGTAGTGGTTTCAGCAATCCATCGTTAAGCTGAGAAGATTAAAATGAACCATTTGTGTTTACCTCTAATTTTATAAATTCGTACAATCCCTGACCTTCATACACCTGCTTTAGTCGTAATTGTCGAAAACATAGAGTCAAGACCTTTCTAAATAGCAGAATTAGAACGCTTTCCAACTAATTGTAAGAAAAGCAATTATTTGTTGATAATAATGTAAGTTATCCTTTGAGATTGCTACTAAAATGATGAATATTTTGGCACTTAGGAGCGATTGTGACTTTTCGTTTACGACAATTACGACGATGTGAAAACCAGCCCTTAAGGGGCTGATCACATGAGCCGGGCTAGCCCGGTTAACCGGGCTGAAATGTTTCTTTTGCATCTTATTACCGCTTCAAAGTTTGTGTAAAATAACATTGGAAATAACATTCAGAATGCACTAGGCACAAGGCTGCCCCTAACTTAATTCAAATATTAATTTGATAACCAGGGAATATTTCGTGACAAAACTCAGCCCGGTTAACCGGACACTGACTAGCCCGGCTCATGTAATCAACCCCTAACTTCAAGTGTTTGTTTGAACTCATTAATCATCTAGATGAAAACTAATGAATATGAGAGTTGGTTGTCTCTCGCTCACCTTTAAATATTTGTCTAGAGATCCATTTTCCATGTATTCCGTTACAATTAATAAAGGAGTACCTACAAGGCATAGAATTACCCTTAGTTTTGTGTTATTACTGACTGCGAACATTAACACAACAGTGACACGTAAATTCATCGTCACAAAATAATCACCAACACCATCTACTGTATATAGACTTACTTTTGGTCACAACGCCTTCCAAAGTGATAACATTCAAATTTTTAAACTGTCCCATCACAGAAGCTTCAATAAGAAAATCTGTTCGGTTCTTGCGCGTGCAGCCGGGCTAAGCAAACCATGAAAAATTTGCGTTATAGAATAAAGTTTTCAGATAAATCCATCGCCACAGCTGGAAAGAGCATCTTAACTTCAGTAAAACTGCAAAGTGTGGTTGCAATATGTTGTATACTGTGGAAAATACGGTCCAGCGAAGTTTTTAAATTTTGTATATGTTTGTATTACGTGCGAAAATTGCTACCACATTTGAGCCGAAAATGGTAGCAATTTTCGCATGTTTTATACGAAAATATAAAAAATAGCAAAATTCGCAGGGCTATATTTTCCACATTCTTTAACATTTTTCAACCAAACTTTGCATTTTCACTAAATTCAAGAAGCTCTTTCTAGCTGTGATGATACTTTATATACTTTTTATCTAATTCAAAACTTAGTGTGCAATACAAATTGTCCATTGCAAGAAGGAAATCTTTTCACACGCTACTTCGATGATAAGAGATGCAGGGCAAGAGTTTATAATTACCTTGAGCGTTTTGATCGCTACTTTTGTAGCTGGTTGCCCAGGTCGCTTAATTTCTCCTTTATAGACGTCACCAAACTCACCTGAAAATTTCATTGAAAACTGACAATCAAAGTGTCATGCTCTTTCGTATTCGCTCAGTTCAATCTACTTGCCTCCACCAATGACGGCTTCGAATTTAATCAAATTTCTATCTAATTCTTTCGTAAACTCTAAGACAGCTTTCTCGGGATTGTCATATGTTGTCGGATCAATGTAATTTTTCTCTCCAGGAAGTAAAGGAAAATCTACATAAAAAAATATAACCGTTAAGCTACCAAGTTTATTTCGAATGATTAAAGACCATAAAACTGACATTTACGGCGAACCGCTGACTACAAACGGCAAGGTTTTAGTCCCATTATAAAGTCAACAATGTCAGTTGTTCGATGTTACGGGAACCTGCATGAACTGAAGCGTGGTTTGGCAACTTCGCTCTAGAAAACTGCTGATATTACAATCATGTGTGATTTAAAGTTTGCTTTTAGCAATTAGCGGTTTGTCATAAAAGTCAATCTGATAGGGCCTTTTAGTGACTTTTGGCTTCACGTTTACGGCAAACAGCTAATCTTGAACGGCACACTTGAAAATACATTTGACGTTAGGTTTACTGCCATAAGTGTTGTAAAAAAACAATTCATAGTTTAATTTGTTGCATCAAGTTTTTTATCTTCCGAAAGCTGCAAAAGTTGTCTCACAAATACGAATTGATGTTTGCTGTTTGCATTTAGAGGTCTGCTGTGAACACGAAGCCTTAAGTCTTTATTTTCCATGTGACTGCAGCTCTATCCCAATTTCTACCATATCTGAATTAAGTCCCGTCGTACAGGGAGTTTCTGAACAGATGGAAAAAGGTGAACAAAGTTGTCTCCACTTTTTACTTACCTGGTTGGCCACGTAATCGTTGACTGCGTCTGAACTGCCGTATTTTTCGACTAAATCGGAAAACAGTACATTGATTTGAGTAGCTTATGGTAAGATGCATCGGGATATCGATAATAACGACACATTGCATAGAATTATGAGCTTGGACATAACATAATCTAAAGTTCTTTAGTATACTTTGATTTTAAAGTATTTAGAGAGCAAGCCACCTTTTTGACAACACAAACCGCATGAGAAACGTCAAAGGACTGGGTCGAACATGGTGATTGGTCGAATACGTCAATTATACTAGTTGGGCCGGTTGTTCAAAGCTGGGTTAGCGTTAACATGGGTTAAAATTTATCCAGCTGTTTGGTTTGTGCATTTCTGTTTGTCCTTTTTTTTCAAAACTTTGCAAATAAAGGCTTCTTTTTACATAGATTAGCTTTATGGAAAAATTTTGTCAAGTTAGTTAACAAGCGGTTAAAAATTTTGCTTCATACTTTTCGTTAACCCAGGTTTACGCTAACCCAGCTTTGAACAACCGGCCCCTGGTCAACGTCCATGTTGTCAATGACGCCGCTTACTTGAACTCTCAAGTAAAAACACCTACCGTTTAACTAAGCAGACAATAAGAACGATTATGATAATCATCAAGGCCACCACGATCACAGGTACGGCAATTGCTACCGACTGAGGTATGCCTCCTGATGACGACGAACCTGGAATAACACAACATATTTTGATGATTGATTACGGCTGGAACTAAAAAACAATCTTTTCTTGCAATTGTCGGTTACGAGCACCCTTGCTGTTAAAAACTCCGTGTTTAATTTTTGGATGTTTTCGAGCCTTCACGGGGTCGTCTAAGGCCCGGTTTACACTGTCAAAGTTTCTGTGATCAAAGTGGAAATTTGGGATAGGTAAATCCTAAGTTTTCAAGAATTTGCTAAAAATATTTTAGGGAACTAATACAGTGCTCAACACTTAACTACTTCACTCTCATATTTATTCGAAATTTTTCAAAACGTCGAATTTCACAGTGAAAATTCTTACTTTGATCACAGAAACTTTGATAGTGCAAACTGGCCTTAGTGACAACCTGGTGACAACCAATGGAATTATTATTCCAGGTATATTAAGAGCTCAATTTTCCCGCCAATGTCAACCTCATGTATTCTTCAAAATGGCGTTGTCTTGCGTGGGCGATGACATGTGGATGACATTTATTAGCTTGTTAGGCGTTTTATGAGATGAAGGGAAATGAATTTCCTCCCTTAAAACTTTCCACAGGTGTGAAGATATTCAAGGAGTTTCTAGTTAACAAAAACAAGTCGAAACAAGCAACGAAATCGGCTCATATATGGGTAAACTTTTGAGCATATTCTTATACAATGGGTTTTGAAGTTTGCACTTTCACTTCAAGTTTAAAGTTTTGTTGTAGTGTTTGCTTGCTAATTCTTAAGCGTGAGAAAGAATTATTTACTGTGGTCTAGCAGATACGAATTATATATTTTCACGATAGCTTCGATTCGTAGCTTTCATGTTATTGTTTTATAAGCAATATTCATTCGGTTATTCGATAAAAATAATCAGTAGTTCCTGCAGCAATATATACTGTTTCTTTTCTTTATCAATGTTGGATACTTGCTGGTAATTTAGTGAACAAGATGTACTATAAAGTGTAATACCTTTAGTTTTGATTTTTTTCACTGCTTTGCCCCAGTTTTTTTTATCAATGCGATCGCTGTTGTTGTTCTTTGAGTAGATATTGAACTGGTATTCAGTGTCGTGCTCGAGATTCAGCACTGTTACATTTGTCATTTCAATATTATACTGTGAAGGTTTGTATCGAATTCTACTTCCACAAGACAGCTCGCATGGCCTACTGTCGCTTTCCGATTGACATTTTCTGCACTCGATATCATACAGTACATTCTGCGAGCCATGCGTCTCAGCTGGTTGCCATAGCAATGTGATGGTGGTCTCAGTTCTGCCGGTAAATTTGATATCTGACTCTTTAATACTCGAAGGAACACCTAAATTGTATAAGAAACTCACTTTCGCATGCAAACTAAATCTGAATGCAAGGTGTCTTGAGAAATATTTCATTAATCTCCAAACTTCAAGTAGCTACATTGCCCTTGCTCACTTCTTGTGCTGAAAAATACATGTTTTCTGCCATTTTTTGTCCATTTTCAAATGGAAAGCCAAAACAGTGGCAAAATAACATACAAAACTTACCATAACAAGGATGGGTATAGTTGTCCCTAATGAAGCGATAGAAACTTGATTTACAACGGCATCTCTTTTCTCCCGAACTACTGAATGAATTGAGTGGACAAGCCATACATTTTCCATTTCCATTAACATCTTTGTATGTGTTTTTTGAGCATTCTGTAAAGGAATACGTAGAGAAGCAATGAGATACAATATGTCTTGGCGTGGCAAAAGGTGTTACTTTGGTCTTTTATTTTGCTGAACAAATAATACTTTTGCATTGCAAAACAAATTCTTTGATCTTAGTGGTACTTAGTGGTACTTTTCTGGTACTTACTTTTGCAGCCTTCATTGACAGTTGCTAATGTGTATCCTTCTTTGCACATGCATGGTGAAAATATATTCCATGTTCCTCGGCTTGAACACAATCCATATGGCTTTTCATTTCTTGGATTCAGAGTATTTGTTGGACAGCTTACATTCACTGTGGTAAATCCACTTGCAGGAGCTAGTGTCCTTGGTAGATTAACACCTTTGCTAATGTTTTTCCCACAAACAAAATAAGAAACTTGTAGGTCTAAGATCCGTGTACAAATTCCTTCGGAAAGAAACACCATTAAAAATATTGATGATTTTGGCTCAAACTCAAAATCGTACAATGTTTCTTTCTGCTCTGCTATATCACTTAAGTCAAGACTGGCGAATAATTTCAACTTATTCATAAAGGAGGAGGCAGCTGCATCATCTGTTGATTGCAACTCGCTGTGCTTTTTGTGTAAAATGTAGACTCCTAAACGACTAGCACATTTAGGACAGCTTGCTCTCACAAGATTCACTTTCACATGTATCAACTTGGATCCATTAGTTTTGATGACTTTGGTAGCTAGCCAAGATTTTCTTCTGTTCAATGAATTGCAAATTGTACATGCTCCATTGTTGTTGCTGATAGACCACTAAAAGAAAACAGTGATTGCTTTCGATGAAGTTTAAAAAAGGGGCTTCGGTGGTGCAGTCTCTCGGATATGCACCTTTCACGACTGAGGTTGTGGGTTTGATTCTTTGCGTGGACTTAATTTTCGTAAGTGAAAAGAGTCTGCAACTACTCTGCCAAAAGTCGTAGGTTTTCCACGGGTACTCTGGTTTCCTCCTACAGGGAAAGTTGACAGGGTGGGCTAGGATAAGCAGATTAGGAAGTAAAATTGATTGTTGTAAAAATAGACAGTGTAAGATAATATATATTCATACACATAATGTATACATTAGAAAACCATTGTAAATAGTTATGCAATTCAGCTTAGATGCTGCAAAGTAACTATATATAAGCCATAACCATAGCCATAGAATTTATAGAGAATTACTTGAAACTGTATATTACCAGAGGTACAGGTACGGTAGGTACTGTGGGTTCTTTCCAAGTGGTTTCATAAAAATCAAAACATGTTCCCTTCCTCAGAATTTCTACAGCATAATGTAATTATTGTATAGTTACATATTAGTTATGTAGTTTTATACATTAATTATATATAAATAATAAAACGCTTCTAATCTTTAGATTGTCACGGTACCTTACCTCTTTTACCAGCTAAAGGTTGTATATAATAAGCACTTAGTATTGAAAGCAGTGATACAAAGTTGAAGATTCCCCTTTTATAATTCATTTTGATCTTGGCAGGACTGCCCAGTGATGGAAATTGCCACTTTGTATATTCTACAGAAAAACAAAGGTACAGTATGAATTGAGGTAAGGAAACGAACATTAATAGCTCTAACAGTTATTCACTATCCAATATACCTAAGTACAAATTACAGTGTTTATTTGTGGGACTTTTTACATTTGATAATCCATTGTATATGATACCATTGCTAAAAGTACTAGCCTTGTTAAAACAATGCAAAAACTTTAAAAGTATGATAAATTGATAATATCAAGTTCTTTGAATGTTAGCATGGTTATTTACAATAAACATAAGATCTTGTGGAAACACCACGTAGATTTAATTTATTGCTTAAATGTATTTACGTGGTGTTTCCATGTTTATGATAATAATACTCTTGTTCAAATCTCATGATTTCTGTACTGATAAGTGTTATCAGTGTTCAACAGAATTGAAATTCGCATAGTGAGATTAGATACTCAATTATGCAGTATTTATTTAACTCTGGCAGTTACATGGGTATTGTTTCAAACGAAACAATTGGGGTGGAATAACTAATGTGAAATGCAATATTTTCTTATATTTGACATATATACATTTTGAACTATATATTGAAACACATGTGTCGCTTCATATTTCGGCTAGTCAGCTGTCTATACTTGCTGTGTTGGGCAAATATTAGCGTGAAATATTAGCGAAGCAGCTGTTTCAGCGGCTCCCGGTTTGATCACTAGAAAGCTGCTGCCGATTTTGCATATTTTGCTAGCTATTAAATGTCTGGAAAAGAAAGTGACACTTTTATAAATACCACACAGCCATTTACAGCTTACTAGGCTAAATATCAAAATACCCAATTGCATACGAAATAAAAATGTATACACACAATCTGTAAGGAAAGCACAGCACGTTTCTGTTGCGAAATTAGAATTCTCTGCGAATTCTTGCATATGAAATGTTATTAAAACGACTCAAGTTGTGCCCTTGCACGGAAACCGATTCGTTATGTAATGTGTTTACATGCAATTTAAGGTTCAAAACGATCTCAAGTTAATTGTACAATATCCAGATAAGTTTTTATTTATTTATATTTTACGGGTGTGAAGCGAACGTTTCGTAACACGGGTAAACAATGTTCACCACAAACATACACACTCGAAGTCGAACTTCACATGCTCCATTATATCCCGTTATGTTATATCCATTTCACACTCAATAATTTACTTGTATTTACCGGCTTTGCGATTCTAGTAGATGTATTAAAATGGCTTTTTCAAAAGCAGGCTTCCTGAGCAATAGTTTACATTATTACAAGCGGGCTTGATGAACGAGTGTGAACCCGTCAAGACCGAGTGATTTGGCTGCCAAACCCAATGCGTGATTAAATAGGCTGTAGATTGTATGCAAACATACCTTGTGTCAATCGCGAAGAAGCATCATCGCATGAGTTCAGTACAATATGTTGAATTTAAGACCATGATAATCTGATCAGATTTTCCTATGCTGTAATGAGGTATTCAACTTCGCGGCCAACGTTGATCCCTTAGTCTCTTACCTATATTGAATTCAAGCTTTTTTCGACGCGGACTCGGGCGAAACGGAAGTTCGTCGTTCAATTACGTACGTCACATTATCGATTGTTTTTGGTTCCTTTCGATCCTACCACGCGTTTTTTCATAGTCATGTTTTTTTAAGTTGTCTATTTAGCTAATTGGAATCGGAAAACTTATACATAACTGAATACAGTAATTGATACATCAGGTCTTAATTAGGTTCCGAGAACATTTTAGTAGCTAGATTTATTTCTACAGTAATCGTCGTTTGTTTGTTGACTCGAAACACTTTTATCCAGATTAGATATAGCACTGAATACAATAACACTGCATTGGCCTCTTGATGGGCTAAACATGTAGAGTTATCTATATTTCAACAAGCCTAGTTTGGTCTCTGTTCAAAGTTCAGCAGAAAATGAATATCACGTAATAGCATTGTTGAAAGGAAGTAAGCACCTACACGGCATGATCGTTCTAGCTCGCAAAGGAAGCTGATGACGTCAATGACTGCTCAAAATCATCGCTATATTTTCTTGGATCAAAAAGCTGAGTGACCATATTTTACGTTTGTTCTGAAGTTTGTTGTACGAGGGTCTAGGCCTGATGCAAGCGGGTTATTCGAGCCCGTTGTTACATCCAAATGATGTCTTCTTGAATGACCTGCGAGACGCATTTCAGGAGTAGGCGATCTGCCTCTATCTTCATAATGTCTCGCATTATCATTGCGTACTTTTGTTGAATTCTCCTGTTTAAACATTGGTTTCTCCTCCCATGCTTTTTTACGACTTTTTCTACTATTTTCTCTTGAATTTTGCTCTTTATGTTTGTTTTTTACTTCTGTTTTTCTTGGGTTTTGGAAACCTGGTGAATAAGGAGGAGTGCTTTCGCATTTCAAACGATATCTGCTAGTCTGGCTGACGTTTTCTGGCCGAGTATGAACAGGATATTGCTTTTCTTTGTATGTTGTTTTGTGTTTTCCGTTCTCTGCATCACGAGATGATATTGACTCAACGTCGGTAGCGTTACTTTTATGACCATGTAGGTTATATTCAAAAGGCATCTTTAATAATCTGCTCTTTGATTGTTTCGTGTCTCCTATACTGTTAGTCGAATAAGATGAGCTGTCTTCATCCAAAGTTCTTCGTTGCACAACGTTTGTGTATTTTGTCGTCTTATTAGCCTTGTTAGCGTCTTTATGATTCACAGTTTGTGAAACTAGTAAGCGCGCTCTCGTCAACTCATTTTCCCTACTTTCAGAGAAGGGCGATTCAGAATCTCTTTTAGCTAAGTGGCTTCTTCCTCCCCGCAATTCCTCTCTTTTCTCTGACATGCGCTGCCTTTGCTTTGGTGATCTATTTGTCCTCGAAGCTAGACCGTACGCATCATTTCTCTGCTGAAGTACCTACAATATCGTTAAAATGTTCAAGAAATATTGATTTTTTAATGGTAAAACAAAAGTGACAAAAATAGCTCTGCGCTGAGAACAAAATTCATATGAGCTGATATCATACCTTTTTATACGTAGCAATATCTATGCTTGTTTCCACCTGAATTAGAAAATTACGAGGATTTCAAATAATATCCATAATTTTTGTTATTTTTCTTACATCACACATTGTTAGGTTTTTATTGATACTAAATGAAGGTGTCGGTAAGCAGATTCACCAATAACTATTGTTAATCAAGAATTTGAATTTTTTTCATCGCATTCTCATGATAATGTTCGAAATGTACACTTGTGTCTCAAACTGTTCCAAATTTTCCTCAGGCATTACCAGTCACTACAATTACCCAAGAATTTCGTTTCCAAACTTTAACTTGTAAAACTCTGAATTTTATATTTCCAGTTTCTAGGGATCATTACCATTTTATTAATACCAAATAATGGCTGATGTTAGCCGATTCACTGACAAAAAGTACAAGCTTTCATGGCATTTAAAACCTTGGAAACTTTTGCCTTTGCTTTTTGATAAAAATTTTTGGAAATGTTCAGTTTTGCCCGAAACTGTTCCAAATTTTCCCCAATCATTACCAATTGATACATTAGCTCAAAAAAGTCATTTTCAGATCCCAGGGACATGTTCTAAAAACTTTGAAAACTTCACAAATGGGTAGAAGCGATGTACAGTTCGACGGTAAAGTACCACAATACAGTTTGTAGCTACATCTTACCATTTTTTTTGTATTTTTCTCTTTTGTTTTCTTTGATTGTCCTGGACTGTTGTATCTCTCTGAATATTCAGTTTGGGACTTCCTATAGAATACAAAAACTGAATGTCTAGATCTACTGTCGTGTTTTCAGTATCTTTCTGATCAATCTTGTACCTAATTTGTGGGGAAAAAGATGCTGCGGGATGAAGTAAGTCATTGCATGGACGAAGAAGTCGTTTGTCGTATTGATCCACAATGTATGTTTGTAGTCCTGCAGCTGGCAGCTTTTCTGGAGATTTTCCTACAGTTCAAACGAAACAAGCTATTTGACTGATTGACTTAAGTCTTCACGAGAAAGAGAAAGATGTCAGTCCGTACTTCTGTCAATGGAAGGTTTTTCACGCGCAGCATTTTTTCTTGCTTCAGATTGTTGTATTTGATGACTTATTGCATGTTCTTGTGCTTTCTGCTTCGTCCTTTCTTCACTGACAATCGTGATGGGACTTTGCTTTTCCGATCTTGAACTATACTCCGTATCTTCTGTCTTTTTAGCATTCTATGAATGCAGTGATAATAGTTGATATTGTAGGAGAAAAACGGGATAATGTGGAATAGTTTACTAACATCCATGCAAGATCTGAACAATTAGATCTATATAAAGATGATTGACTAATTTACCGCTGTTCTAGTTTTAACGCCGGAAAATTGTTCATCTTCATTCCCAACAATCTCCAACCAATCCTTATCATTTAAAGCCTTAACGGTGCTTGTCGATAAAATATTATGGTTGTATTTGTAAGGAACTATTCGTTTTCTTTGAAGAGCCGGTTCGCTGACGTTTAAGAACTGATTGGATAAAAGGCCCGCTCGCCGGCTGCTCTCTAGTGCTTCAGGAGCGTTTCCTGTCAGGTAACTTGACGTTTTCGCCTTTATAGTGACTGGTCTGTGGACTGGAAATGTCTTGTAACGCAAATCATATTCAGAGTTGAGCTGTATAGATTAATAGAAACATACAGAAATTGGAAATGACGTTAGTACATTGCCAGTAATTGACTCTGCTACTATAACTTTCCTATAGTCATATTGATGATCTGCGTACCTTGTTTAAACCCATATCCTGAATAATAAAAGACTAATTTGGCAGTCAAATTTCCTTTTTAAAAAGTACTGGACGAAATATACAACATGTAAACGACGCGCAGAACACCAAGGCAACGCGACGAACTCAATACATTTATATAACATGGAGTGAATGGTCGAGTAACGAGCGCTGTATCGCGGGCTTCGTTTGGAAAAAAAATATGGCGGCGTTTGCAGGAGCAGAACAATTTTCTTGTTTCAAAAATTCGCAAATGCCTGACTTTCCCGACTGGGTGAATGCCCGTCATTTAACTGGAGTAAGAGATTCAGTATTTTAGATTCTAAACATCGAAAAAAAAATTTTATAATATGTTTATTTGTGTTTGCTCTAGACGACGATTATGGCAGTTGAATTTGCAGGTGGAGTGGTGATAGGTGCTGACTCACGGACTACCTCTGGGTAAGTAATTCTAAATAATACTTACATTTTGTTACTGAATAGTTTTGATATCATAATTATTGGGGTTTATCCTAGAATTGATATTTTTAGTTTGATATTAGATATATCATTGTATCATTTTCATTTTATAATTTTTTATTTTATATAACAGGTCCTATATTGCGAATAGAGTGACAGACAAGCTAACCCCTATCACCGATAAGATATATTGTTGTCGATCAGGCTCTGCAGCAGATACACAAGCAATAGCTGATATTGTCAAATATCAGCTGGATTTTTATTGGTAAGATTGGTGGTGTTCATGATTTATTTGCGAACAATAGCATTTTGACAGAATTTGCCTGTTCTATGTAGCCGAGAGATCGGAGAAGATGCTCGTGTAAAAACAGCTGCAAATATATTCAAAAGCTTTTGCTATGATTATCGTGACTCGTTGTCTGCAGGGATAATTTGTGCTGGTTGGGATAATTATGATGGAGGACAGGTACAAACACAGTTGAAATCATTCTTCTTTATGATATATATATATATATATTTATATCATGTATGATATTTTACTAGTTCATCCTAGTAATGGCTTTTCATGGAATAATTAACAGTTCAGGGTCTAGGTTTTCAAAGCTGGGTTCGTGCTACCTTGGGTTAAAATTTAACCAGCTGTTTGGTTTGTGCATTTCTGTATGTCTATTTCTTTCAAAACTTTGCAGATCAAGACATCTTTTTACACAGTTGAGCTTTGTGGAAAAATGTTGTCAAGTTTGTAAACATTAGCTGTTAAAAAATTTTCTGCAGACTTTATACTAACCTACAATTATAAGCGAACCAGCTTTTGAACAAGTGGCCCCTGTGCAATTGTATCTTATTTACTATGCATAGGTGTATGCATGTTTGATGTCAGCTATTTACCGTCACAGACATTGTGATATTAGTTTTCTCATATGCTTATCCTAACTCACCCAGTCAACTTTCTCTGTAGAAGGAAACTGAGTTGCCCAGAGAAAACCTATGACTTTCACCAGAGTAGGTGACTGACTGATTTCATATATGAGAAAATACAGTGCGCGCTGAGAAACTAAACCCAGCAACCTCGCTGCTGCAAGGCAGTTGTCATAGTGACTGTGCCACTGACTTTGACTCATTCAGCTTAAAACGTTCACTGTGTTTCAATAAGTTTTTGTTTGAAATCTGATGAGTTTTATCTGTTTTAGGTGTATTCCATACCACTTGGAGGAATGTGTGCAAGACAGCCATTCACTATTGGAGGTACGACATTATTTCTTTGAAAAATGTTTAATAGTTTGTACTAGTGTAGTTTCATGTTCAGCCTTGCTGAAATATAGTGTTATTCTTGTATTATTGCTGATTGAACCTGGGGTATATATTTAACAATTATTTAGTTGTCTGTATTGTACATTTATTAGTTGTTGTAAGCTTTTGAAACTTGGCTATACAATCTCCTAGGGTCTGGTAGTACATATATCTATGGTCATTGTGATGCCACTTTTAAGCCTGCAATGACAAAAGATGAATGCTACAAATTTGTTGCAAATGCTGTTGCTTTGGCAATGTCCCGTGACGGATCCTCGGGGGGTGTTATACGAATGGCAGCCATCACTGAGGATGGTCTGGAAAGAAAGTTGCTGTTAGGAAATGAGCTACCCACATTCTTCGAAGGATAACCACAACTCTTTCTTTTCTCTCTTTGAATAAAATACAGTAATGAGCTTTCCCTAGAGTTTTTCTATGTTCTGTACAAGTTTTTTTTTATGTTTTTGGGTTTCTGCGTGTCATTCTTGTGGGATTACTGGGGAACAGGATTGTGTTGTGTTTTATCACAGTAGAGCATATATGTAGCTATTAATAACGATTTTTATACTAGTCATTATCTGGAAGGTTCTCGTTGGTTTTTACTGCACTGAGTCATATTGCTAAAATGTTAATTTGAAGTTAGTTTAATCAATGTGATTTCATATCTGATGGAAAGTTGATAAAATAAATTATGTAAAAGGAGTAAATAATGAGCATAGTTAAATATTGAAGAATTTAATTATCTGCAGATACAGTAGCATACATATGTACATGGTGTTCTTTATATTACTCTATTAATTTCAGTTCAAACTAACTAACTAATCAACATCTTTGCTTATAAATAGAAGCCTTAAAATTGTCCATTAACCATCAAGAGTGACCACAACAACTCTAAAAGTCATATTAGCAGTATTTTGAGATATGCTATGTAAGCCACCAAGTACAATTCGGCAGAGTGTAGGTAAGGAAAGGAAGTAGTTCAGTGCTTAGAGATTAGACAGTTTTTCCGCAAGATCTTCACTCTTAAAAAGATCAACGAAAACGACTTTTCCTATAATCTGTACGTGAAAAGATCTGAGGAAATAGAGTTCCTTCAGATTTTTATTGTGATATATTAGAGTGATGCCAGCCACAGCTAAGAATTTTTGTTGTTGTTGGGTCATAGGATTCAAAATGGGCTGGTATAAATCTGACAATCTAAATTTTCAATGTAGCCTGTGCTTCAATTCAAGAAACAATGTTTTCAACCAGAGATTGATACAAAATACTTGCTGTTCTTCTAAATTTGGATGGATGTTCTTCTAAATTTGGACATCTAAAGTCTAAAGTTATATCTCGGGCTCATTGAGGAATGTCCTCCACTTTGTGAAACTCCAGCCATATATGTTATTCCATCTGGCAAATTTCCAGGAGCATGGTGTAGTTCTCTTGTTGGTAGACCACTATGATACAAAGGCCCTGTCCTTGGATCTGCCTGTACTCCTATCCTGGTAGGCCTTGGGTTTGGAGAGGTCAACACCCCATGCGCTGCCGCTCGTTGCTTCAACATTGTCCAATCAAATACGTAGTCATACTGGTAGTTCAAAGTACGGAATAAAATTCGAAACAGTTGCCGCAAGTACATGTAATCAGGATTGTCCATGAACTGCAAATTCCTGCAATAGTTGAGGTACATCGCAAACTCAGCAGGGAATCCACGACAAAGAAGCTCAACTGGCGTAGAAACTTTTTTCTCGCTGATTTTCTCGTATTTTTGTTTTTTTGTGACCGCTTTCAAACCCTGCCACGGCAAACTAGTACGGTTGAAATACATTAAGACATATCCCAAGGACTCTAAGTCGTCTCTACGCGATTGCTCAAGCCCTAAATGAGCATTAATACTGGCGTATCGCGCTGTTCCCGTGAGATTTTTGTCCTCCCGGTAGGGAATGTGTTGAAATGTCCGACTATCGCGGTACTTCTTCGCTAAACCGAAATCGATCAAATAAACTTTATTACAAGATTTTCCTACTCCCATTAGAAAGTTATCTGGTTTAATATCTCGATGGATGAAATTCTTGTTATGCACGTACTCAAGCCTGCTAATCATTTGATCCGCAAGCATCAGGACCGTCTTCATCGTAAAGCGACGAGAGCAGAAGTTAAAAAGGTCCTCTAGACTCGGACCTAAGAGTTCTAAGACCAGTGCATTGTATACGTCTCGATCTTGCCCATACCAAAGTACATTAGGGATACCAACGCCTCCCTGAAGAATACGATACAGTTTCGACTCGTATAGAAGTTGGGGATGACGCGCTTTTTGAAGCTCTAGTTTTACGGCCACCTCTTCGCCTGTATTGCGATTCACTGCGAAGTATATATCACCGAAAGAACCGCTGCCAATTTTCCTCATAACGCGATATTTGTTGCCAATCACAAATTCACTTCGAACCTCCGAAGTAGAGGCCATTATATAATGGCAGAAGAACACGCAATGAAAAGATAAGCTTATGTAGCTTCGGTCTTTTGCGTTATATGTTCTGTTGAATCTGTTCCGTGTTTTCAATTTGTAGCAATTAGATCGCGTGACCCGCGCATCCCGCGTGGAAATCCCGAGTTAATGAGCATAAGTTCTGCACGCAAAGGATCACCACATGTACATTCATGCTCTGGCTAATATCCGAAATAAAAAGTCTACTACGCACGTAATGAGTTGCATGATAGTTGAAATTTACTAGCATGTAAAACATTTTGATAATATCACATCTTGTTTCTTCAAATATACAGTCCTTTGCTTGTGTGTAATAAATACTAACCATCTGGGAATTTACTGATGTCTAATCTACGGTCAAATACTCTACTATAATATTAAAGTGTATAAATTATATGTACAGTTGGCTCTTCACTTTTAAATTCAACAATCTTTATAAATATATTAAAACTACTCGTTCTTTTGTGGTCGATAATGGCTCATTAAATAATTTTTGCACAAAGAAACGGCATGCGTGGTATCTGCGTTTCAGCGGAAATGCTCAAAAAAGCGTTCTTTATTTGCTTAAAGGTGCTTTGAATTCTTCACTTTTCGTTTGCATGCTTACCGACCAATCATAGTCATAATTGTAGTCGAATCCCAAATTTTTCAGCAAGTCACGAAATAGTTGCCTCAAATGGCCGTAATCTGGTTTTTCCGTGAACTCCAACGCACGACAATATTTCAGGTATTCCACAAATTCTTGTGGACAGTTTTTGCACAGTTCTTCCAATGAAAGAGTTCGTTTCATTTCCCCAATCTTGGCATACCTTTGTTTCTTGCTCAGTTTTTTAGCGACGCCTTGCCAGGGTAAAAATCCTCGAAGAAAGTACACCAAAACATAGCCGACACTTTCAAGATCATCCCGTCGCGTGGCTTCCACTCCCTGGTGCGTATTCACGCTTGCATACCGTGCAGTGCCCGTTAGACTTTTCCCGTCACGAAAACACATATGTTGGTTGGTTTTAACATCACGGAAGGTTTTAGATAGACCAAAATCCACTAAATAAAGCGTATTTCTCGTGTTTTCAACACCCATAACAAAATTTTCTGGCTTTATATCTCTGTGAAGTATATTCATGTTGTGCAAGTACTCTAAACGGCTAATCATTTGGTCAGCTAGCATAAGAACTGTTTTTAAAGAGAATTGATTTGAACATTCGGCAAACAGCGCACCCAAATTCGTTCCGAGCAGATCCATCACTAACACGTCGTAGAACGGCATTATTTGACCAAACCATCTCGCTATAAATTTGATTTAAAAAAATATTGTTGTAATTGGAATTCGAACCTACTGATTGATTCTAATCGACACTTACTTTGTAAATTGTACAGTAATTGATACTTAAATTTTACTGCCAGTTTTTCGAACAATAATTTATTAAAGCTAGAACTTAAAGTTGGCATTGTTAACCGAGTTTGACAAATTAATTTTCCCGGTAACTGTCTCTATCCTGTGTCAATTACCCCCGCAGCAGGAAAAAAACTACGCATTTGACTTCTAATTGGGAAAACTAATTCGCTGAATAATTTTTGAAATCCTGTTTTTCGACAATGTTTAATAAGCAACATGCCAACGGTGTTTTTTGATAATAGAGAGCTTAAGCTTGACGTTCAACGGGCAAACGTCAGACGTCAGGCGAAAAAAAATTACCAATATAAAGACAGTGGGGCAAAGATAATTAGTTGTGTTAGCACAGGATGCTAAAATAAAACTGTTTGACATAAAATTGAAAGTCAAAAAAAAAAGATGAGAGGCGAAACAAGTCTGCCAAGAAAAAATGGCTCTGCCGTTTGCCGTAGCTTTTGAACACGAAGCTTAATCTCCCTAATAGAAAATAGTATTCTTTGTGAACGTTGGATGTTGTCCTTTTCATTTTTTGAGAACTTTTTCGTCACGTAGTCTTAAATTTGTGCAGCAATACTCGATGAATTGTATTTTTAAAAACACTTAGTTAAACTTCAACTCATTATATAATCAAGCATATAAGCACGGCTAACCCCTTCATGCACAGCAAATATACATTATAAGCTACATACAAATGTACATTATCACAGTTATTATTAATTACGTAACATTGAAGTAACATAAAATTGCGATTACAGTTGATAAACACCAAGTTCATGTACCGCGATTTAAATGACACATAACTAGCGATATCGTAAATTAGCGTTTAAATTTGATTTAAAGCCACGGTACGTGCGCATGGATTATCGTGATATTGTAATTCTAATATTAATATTGTGAAAAATACGGTAATTCGCTAATGTGTGGAACCACAGCAGCTCTCACCTTTTGGGAATCCGACCCCATGCCGCAGTAACTTATAAACCTGCGCTTCTCGTGCAAGGAGCGAGCCTGTTTTAACTTCAAGTTTCACTGCGACGCGTTCGTCACGTTTAGTATCAATTCCGTAAAATACCACACCAAACGAACCCTGGCCTAATTTGTGCTCAAGTTGGTATCTTTCATTGAGCAAGGACATCTTGTTCGCTTTCAAGCTGGTTACAAATGCTCCCATGGCGTGCTGCGCAATCGTTGTTAATGTTTTTAATTGTCTTGTAGTTGACAAGCAATCACGACACGTCTATACCTCTACAAAACAATGGTTCAGCAAACGGAATTATTAATGGAGGAAGTTTCGCTACACAAATATAGGCGATTCATGACGTCAACATATCCTCTCGCGCCTACACCATATCGTTGCCAAGGATGTGACACTTTGAAATGTAACACTGATGTTTTGATATTTTCGCTTGAAAGTTGGAAGAGGAAGAAACATGAGGGCCTGTTTATATGGAGGCGAGTTATACCCGGCTAGGCGAGTTACTCGGCTGGACCTAGATCCCGGCTATTCTTTATAATAAGTAGTTTACCCGGCTGACTGTTTACATGGAACAACCGAGTTACTCGCCTAGCCGAGATCCCGGTTTTTTCTGCCGAGATCTCGGCAAGACGAGTTACGGTTGGTCCATGTAAACACTTTTCGACAGGAAACCCGGCTACGCCAGGAGAATTCTCATAAGTTCCGCATCGTGTCATTCTGGTCCTTCAAAGTACAAGCGCTGTACCCTATTTTGGATTCAGATGGGAGTATATGCCGGGTTACTCGGTCACATGTAAACACAGTGTTTGCTCGTACCGCCAAAGCGAGTAACTCGCCTCCATGTAAACAGGCCTTAATGGATAAAACTTCCCTTGAATTCTAATAGACACGTTTCAAATCTATAAAACCGTTTGGATTGAATACACACATCAAGTAGATTACATATTTACAGTCTATATAATATTATCATTAATACAGTCTATATACAAATATTGAAAAATAGTTTCTATAGATGGCATCTCAATTCATTGCAATGATATAATTTGCATAGTATCCATCATGCTCTATATTAATTTGCGTAATTTATATAAACATTGACTATTAAAAAGAGCAAGAACATCCATTGCTGTAATCCATTTCTTCTGCCACAACCAAAAGGAGTTGGGTCAAATTTAAAGCACCGTAGCTCATTATCGGAAGGGTTGAGAAAAACACTAAACGCCTGCGCTTTACAAAACCTTATTCCGTCTTTATACTTGCTCGAGATGCTTTGACCATTATGCGTGGCTGAGCCACAATAACTGAAGATCTCATGGCAATAGGATTCACAGATTGACAATGTTCGATTGTACCATAAAGTTTGGTGCGGGCTACAGAAGTAGCACATGAGATAGTTCATTCGATCATAACATCCTTTGACGTTGGTAAGAAGAGCTGGCATTTCGCGAAAAACTGAAGCCACTTCTGTTCTGTCACAACAAGCACTCTCACGGTACCACGTGCAATTGGAAAGACTGTATGCCTCCTTTGGTGAACGATCGCCACCTGCGGGAAAATGAACTTCAACCTAGTCTACTAGCGAGAAATAGCGCGTAATATCACGAGCTAAGAAGGTTGGAAAGTTCACGGCGCTCAAGAAGAGCCGAAATGGCAAGAGTGAGATGAATTATTTTCATGAAATGGTTAAAAGGGCAACTAGTTTGACGCAAGGCGATCGAGTTCAAAATTCCCGCTAGATTAAAGTGTTCCATCAAATGTATTTAAAAACAGATTTTCGAAGTCTCTATTCATAGTAAAAGTGCGCGCAAGTTTCCCCGGATGTACCACTACTAGAATAAATTAGAAATAGTACCATCTAGTCATGTATTCTAATACAGCTGTCAGGCGCACTATACTCACCAAAATATGTGCACGCTCGGGAGTTTCCAGTCGTTGACAAAGGTAAATTTAATATCAGAATTATACATGCATGTTGCACAACTGCCCAATGTTTGGTTGCCATATTGACGGTAGTTATTCAGCACTTCTCATCTCTCTTACTGATGTCTTATTCGTGTAGATGACCTTGTCGGCCCCTTCGGTTAATCTCCGCTTAACTTTCGGTGTTATTCGGCATCTTCTGATGGCTAGTATTTTGCTTACCACGTTTGTGAACAAATATCATATCTCAAGATGGCGCCTGCAAAGAAACGGAGGAGTGGACAATCAAAATTTGATTTCTCTTTGAGGAATATGTTTGAATTTGGAATGGCAGTATTGCTTGATCCTGCTAAGACATATATCATCGCTGTTTTACTTCTTTTTGCCGAGCTTTTTCTTAGTATACTTATAATATGGAGAGTAAAATGTAAGCTTTGTTCCACAGTTTTGTGCCAGGGCAAACTGAACTGTCTCAAATCGAATGGGACTAAAATAGCTTGATTTCAAGTGTCTTTTGCCTTAGAAAGAGCATTTTCTAATTTCTATAACCTAAATACAAAGCTGGTGACGTACATTACGCGTTTGCCAAGCTACCTGTATGGTCGAATCCGCTGGTCTAATCTAATCCAAAGGAAATCAAACGTTTCTCAACTTTTCAGATACGGAAATTGATTGGCAAGCTTACATGCAAGAGGTTGAAGGATTTTTAAATGGGACTTGGGATTATACGAAACTTGAAGGTGGAACTGGTCCTCTTGTGTATGTAGCAAGCCTCTCTATTCACATAAGTATTCATCTCTGTATTTCTGCATGCCAGCTAAGAAGTATGAAAAAATGTGCTTATAATTATTCCTCTAGCTACCCGGCAGGATTTGTGTACATCTTCAGTGGTTTATACATCATAACAGAGCAAGGACGAAATATCAGAATGGCTCAATACGCATTTCTTTTACTTTATTTGCTCACCCTAGCCATCATGTTTGCTATCAACCAAAAATCTTTAAAAGTAAGTTCGAGAAATTGTACAATAACATCTTCATTTCTTTTTTCTGCTCTTAGTTCAACCATTATCAAGACATCTTTTGTTTTATGGCAGGTTCCACCGTTCGCTCTGTTTTTTATGTGTTGCTCTTCGTACAGAATACACTCTATTTATGTCCTTCGTTTGTTCAATGATCCTGTAGCTATGTTATTTTTCTATATCTCTGTGTATTTATTCATGGAGCAGCGCTGGAATTGGGGATGCGTATTCTTTAGGTAATACATTAGAAAAAGTAGGCAGTGGAAACTGTAAGCTCCAGTCCTTCTTGACTTTGTCATAGCTTTCATAATATTTACAAGGATCCGCATGCAATCAGCAATTTGTGTATTTCATTATAGTGTTGCAGTGAGCATAAAAATGAACGTTTTGTTGTTTGCACCGGGATTGTTGGTATTGCTGCTGGAAGGTCATGGCGTATTAGGCACCATTCCAAAATTATTAGTATGTGCCGCGATACAGGTTCGTACTGTCGCCAACATCAACATTTTCCCTTGATTTTTCATCACAGTGGAGGAGGCATTGCAAAATAAACTAGATTTTGGTCAAGCTCTTTTCTCAAAAAAGGTATCAATATCGGCTTCGTAGTATAAAATAATTAAAATTTGCGAACTTCGCTCGACTTTATTTTCCACGCTTTACAACATTTCGTTACCAACTTTTTCAATGTTACTAACTTTACGATTTTCTTTGTACCTATGGTCGTAGTTTTGTCTAGATCAGTCTATTATGCAATGAGTCCCATTAATTCCATCAGTTGGAGGGGAATTTACGAGGAAGTTATTCGTTTTTACGATTTAGATCCTCCTGGCAATACCATTCTTACTTACAAACCCTCTTGGTTATCTCACGAGATCTTTTAACTTTGGACGCAAGTTTTTCTTCAAATGGACAGTAAACTGGAGATTTCTTCCTGAATGGATATTCCACAGCCGATACTTTCATGTTTGCCTCCTCGTATTTCATATTGCATTTCTTATTATTTTCTTCTTTTACAAATGGAAAGGGTAAGCACATTCTGCGGTACTATATGTAAGAATCTATGCACACTTCTCTGTCGAACACTTCGAAAAGTATATCTCGCTTGACTTCACGTTTTAGATCCCGTAAAAAAATAGTTGGCTACTTCAATGTGGACTTTCAACGCAAAAAAATCTCTCCAAACGGTATCCTTATTAATATTACTCCAACCATGCACGAGCTATTGTAACCATGCTTCTTTGTATGCATGCTTCATTTTAACACAAAAAACCTTGTTTGTTATCGCTGGTCTTGAACATTTTGACATTTTCCGACACCAGTTAAAGGTATTTCCTTGACATTCAGATATCTTGTTAACGCTTTTCTCTTCAAATTTTATCGGAATAAGTTTCTGTAGATCGTTACATTATCAATTTTATGCGTGGTATTTTCATACTTTGCCGTTCTTACTTTGGGAGACGAGGCTACCCTCCTCAATAAGGTGAGCGCAATAGGAAGCGGTAAATGAACTGAAGAATCTCAAAATCAGCGATGGATTTCCTGGGAGGGTGGGGGGAGGAGGTGCGCACCCCCCTAACGTTGGCTAGAGGGGGTGCAGGGGGGGTGTGAAAAATTCCTTGTGTTCTAAATAATTTTGCAGTTTAATTCGAAATATACAGACTGTAAGTAGAGAATATAATTGAGTTGACATTGACTACAGTTATGCAATGCCCATGACCAACAGACTGACACCCACAAAGGAGCTACCACAGACTGCATGGCAACACGTTGACTGTCAACTGTCGACCGACTCAACACCTACACCAAACTGGAGCACCCCCCCCCCCTATAACATCATGCTGGATCCATCACTGCTCAAGATACTTTATACATTCGTCACTTCCCTTCAGTGGTGTGTCAGTAGAAAATGTGTCCGAATTGACGTTAAACTATACAGTCTGCGCTTTCATAGTTTTTCAAGTGATAGAATATTTGGCCAGTTATGTAAGAATAATCGTATGTTAGGATTAAGTAAGTCGCCATTCTCACATCTCGAACTCTTTGTACAGAATTTTAATTCTTGGTGTGATCGAAATGTGCTGGAATGTGTATCCTTCCACGAATTATAGTTCCACATCACTTCATATTTGTCATCTGGCTATGTTGCTGGCGCTGTTGGAGAATGCCACGAAAGACGTACAAGGCGCCAAGAAGATTGGCTGAATTTTTGTAACGCAATCCAAAATCTCTGCATGACAGTAAAACGTTCGGAATCGTTTTTGGCTTTAAATTAGCGATACGAGAATAAAGTCGAGTAAATTTCTGTATCGAAAGTTGTATGTAAATTGTAATACGTGTAGAAAAGCAATCGTTGAGTTTCAAATTAATTTTGTCTTTAAGAACGGCCATATCATAATTTTCAATGTTTTTTTTAAACTAAAAGGTGACACACTGAACTCGAAACATTGACATGCACTTAATATACTTGAAGGATTGTAGAAGATGACACGTGTTTAAGTATGATAGTTATAGTTTATTTAAATTTTTTAAATTGCGCAATATGAAAATATTTACAAAACAAGTTTAAAAACATTAATTATAGAACGAATTTTTTTATAAAATGAATGTGACAACTATATATGCTCTAAATATGCCTCAATACTTCCTGTTCTTGAAACAGTTTTAAGTATATGCGCGCTGTATACTACTTAAGTGAGCCTATTTTACTGAGTGAGGGGCTATTGCATGCTAATTACAAATACTCTCCTTTATTTATGTTTTAGTGTTATGGCTTTATACAATGTTTCCTAATACATGCTTGAGGTAAACAGTTCATCGCTGCAGTGGCCTGTACAAATTTCAATATATATACACTATCTCACAATTCCTCTGTTGATGAACAGTTACTAAGTATTGTCCATTTTCTGAGCTTGTTGTTGTCCGTCAATGTTCTGTAATTTGGCAACAAACAGTGGAGCCGTTTTAACGCCCAGCGAAACGGTACGCTTGCATTGCAGCAAAATCTGCTGTACTTAAAGAACAACCTCCATTTTTCGCTTGTGAAAAAACTGTTGGTCCTTTGAACGGCGATGATTTCTTGCAAGTTTTCGAAGAGTTTGTGTTTTTCTTTTCGTTCGTGCGTACTAACTTTGCTTGGCTTGAAGATGAAGCGCTCGACGCTAAGGTTATCATTGAGGGAGCACCAGATGACAGTCCACTTGTCGGAGAACTAGTCTGAGAATTTCGTCTCGAACTTCTCTTTGAATTTAAATACTGAAAAACTGTCGGTGCGATTGTAAAATTTCCCATTTCGATGCGACAGCGTTCTTGCTTCAGAATGTGTTTGCTGCGAGTAGGCTTTATGCCAAAACTATCCGATTGTGTTTCTCTGCCCGCGCAAGTGAACTATTGTTAGACGAACAATTGAACTGTATTGATTATTTTGATTGTTGTCCAGGTCTTAAGTAGTTTTGTGTTTCCGAAACATGATAGCTGTATCTATAGTTGGAATGTAAGGCATGACGTCAAGACTTCCGTGTTTTGTGGACTATTACGTTTTGGCGCGCCCTTTCCTGTGTCGTCTGCTCTGCTGTTTCTGATTACATCGAATGAGTTTCGCGCATTTATGCCGTCTCGTTTTTGCGTGAAAGTTCTATTGGATGTCTGATGTCATTGTGCTGTGCTAGATATTGCGATACTTTGAGGCTTGCGCATTGAAAGTTGCAAAATTTGTTGCGCTGTTCGATGCAAAATAGTTTCATTATTTTTCTGCGAGAACAGTTCTTCTGGAAATTAGAAACCCTACTGTTTGTTTGTTGGCGACTTTACAATCGCTGTTGCATTTGACAAAGTTCGTGCTTGCGTTTTGTTACGTTTTCTTTGTCGCTTTCGGCGCACGATAACTGCCCGTTTGTGCAACATTTGGATACGGAGTTGCGAAGGAAATCATGTCTCCTCTTTGTTGTACATTTTATAAGTCAACTCTGAAGCTTAATTTCTTGGAATCATTAATTTCTTGTTTACGAAATTGAAACTTTGAAAAAAAACAAACAATTGTTATGACATGCGCTGAGACGTTCTACCAAAAGCAACGGTGCTGGGTGGTTAAGGTGAAACGGGTTCAAAGTGCATCAGCATGTGCTGACAGACATTTCAATGAAAAGAGAAGTTTATTCTTATCTTGCCAAAATACTGCTGTTTACAGATGAGCTCCCAGCGCGCCAAATTTTCACTTGTTTTTTTCACGTTCGGTAACTTTGGGGTCCCCAATCAACGTTACGTTGAGGCGTGTCAACGGTACGAGGAAGATCGGAAGGTTATATGGAAAGTCATTTGCATGGTTTTCTAATACTGGTTCTCAAATTCGTTGATTTACTGTATTATTTTTCGTATATTTTAATAACATGGATGAAATATTCAAACTCCAATTGGTACGAAAAATAGTAAAGTTGAAATTAGTTATTTTCAACCCTTTAGTTCAGTATTTTCGCGTTTAAATAAGTAAATAAAAGCTTGCGAAATAGCAAGTCTCCCGCCTGAAAAAAGGTAGCATCATTAAAACAAAACATGCAACAGCGAATTTAGAAACTGTAAATTGTGTTAGTTACACTTAAGATAGCGAGCAAATTTTCCAGGCCTATATTCAATCTTTGTTTCAGTTCTCATAATTAATAGACTAATAATCAAAGCATTGTATGTAATATGGCTTTCTGTTTACGGCAGGACTTTTTTTTAATGTAACTGGCGTCATCACTAATTACCTAAGATTTTTGCTGACTAATGAAATCTCGAATATATAAATACATTGAACATTTTATAGTGAAAAATCTACAGTTGAGTGTAAAACCTTACAAAAGCATGTTTTGTATCTTTCAAAAGGTACTTTTATTAGTAATAATGACTAAAAACTTCACTCTGGAATTGACTGCATTCTGAATTGGCAAACAGCGTTGACCCCGCTTCAACGTACTGTTGACCTTGCCTCAGCGTATCTTTGGCGATTCCCCCTGACTTTAAGTTCGAACGTGAAAAACAAGCGAAATATCGGCGCGCGGCCAGCTCACCTGCAAACAAGCGCTAAACAAGGTCATGACACAATAAGAGATTAGTCGTACATGTAATTGCTAATAGTTTTTATTTTACACTTATTTTTAATTTCACTGCATAAAATGTTTGTAGAATTAGCTAAGTAACAAAGTTCATCATTTGTTGGAACACCATGAGCCTT
>JAOBYK010576557.1:0-11711 GCA_025434845.1 Phenganax subtilis
AATAGGATTATTTATTAATTTTTCTTTAACTCTTTTTAAAATTTGTTGATTGTTGTTTTGGTTTTGTTGAGACATTTATTTCTTACTATATATCGTCGAATATTATTGTGCAGTCATGCGTGCAATATGCAAATTAGGTTTAGATTTGACTACCATAAATTATGCAAATGAGATTTTTGGGTTTTTTAGTATAAATTAATATTATGTTTGTACAGAAATTTCTAGTAGGAATTTAACATAAAAATGATTTATAAATTTAAATAATTTCTCGATTTTCGGCATGAAAATTTGATTGACAGTTTTTATCTAGTTTGCATAAAAGGGGGCGTGACCGAAATGTCCTAGAACCCTTAATTTCACACTACTACCTGTCAGTCCTGTATTAGCAGAACCAAAACCGTCAGCTGAAGTTGAACTTGACACTTTTGATTGAGACGAAAAAAACTAAGAAAAAGTTATATAATAAATGAGCGGTAATGAGACTAAAATTATCAATCAAATCTACAACACAGCTGTGTTAACTTTAGCAGCTGTAGGGGTATCTATGGCAAGTAAAAAAATTATAGGAGAACCTCTTGGTACACCACAACATGTGAATGGAACTTTAAAACTTGCTGGAGCTGTCATGATTGGATCTGTTGTTGTAAAGTACCTTGAAGACAAAAAAATAATTCCTGATAAAATAGACAAGTGAGCGAAACGAACGTTGAAAAATCTTTGATTTTTCCAACAAATAAATGACTTGGACAGTAGCAGCAGGAGTTTTCAACGCTTTTGCTTTCGCAGGAGCAGGATTCTTATTCAGTAAATTAAATCGCTCTGGGTATGAAAAGGAAATGAAAAGACACAACTTAGCATTAGAAAAACTTGCTTCTGAAAAACTAAAGTGGTTTGAAAAAGAAACTTCTAGAAAAGACAAACTTGCTAGACTTCGACAAGAACTTAGTGACGCAAATCAGGACATAAATTCTACCAATGAAGCTTTAAAAAGACTCCATGAAGAAGACCTTAACTTTCAAAGAGAACCTTTTTTGGATGACTACTACAAACCTTCAAAAGAAATGCAAGAGTATCAACATGTCGCTTCCGGAATTCTAGGACTCTTTGGAGGTTGGGCTTTTGGAAAAAGTATAAGTTACGTCATACCTTAAAATAAATGCCTAAAGAAACAAGAATAACTCATTTAAGTTCTGGGTGGACAGAAGTTTTTCCAAGTATGAATAAAGCAGCAAAGTTTTTTGGAATTAGTTCTAGAGCTATTAAAATGGCCTATGATAAAAACATTGAAATAAATATTAGAGGTGACGTTTACAAGATTGACATAGCTGACTCAGCGAAAACAAGCCTGAGCATGTCCGAGCAAGTTTAAACACGTTTGGTTTACATGTGTAACTTGACCCGAAGTTACACATGTTTATTGGTCTAGGTTCTAGTTTTATAATGTCCAATAGATAAAGTATTAATTTTATCTGGTAATATGATTCTTTTGTCATCGTCAGCACTTAGAGCAATTTTATTCGTGGTCTCTGAAAACACATCGTGTTTTCTATGTCGTATCATATTCATGGATCTTGTCACAGGAAGACCGTTGTAAAGACAGTTTGTGTAATGTTCTAGTCTTAAAGTTTTATCTGCGACAGATTTCTTTAGGCCTTTACATTTTTTGACCTCGGAAGATACCCCATTCACTTCTTCTTTTTTATAAGAATACAACTTGGGTCTTAGACCTACAAACTTTGTAATTTGAGTACCTCCACATTCATCTTTAAAGAATCCAGGTACTTTCTTGTTAAGCCCCTTCTTGATGTAAGGATTGTCAGTCATTATCTCTGAAGTGTCAAACCACTCTTCTAGGTCATGAGAAATGTCTTGATAGAAGTCTTCTGTTTCAATTTCGTAGAGTAAAGAGTCTGTGTCCGTGAAACCAAGTTTTGGTTTGTCACCGTATTTGAGTTTAATATAATTATAATGAAAGTCATACATAAGAGTCTTGGATATATCTAAGATACTCATTCCTACGTAGATAGGCTTGTTTAGAACAACTTTTGTTTTATAACTGTGAGTAGCAACTAATTCTTCTTCAAATCGTGTAAAAGACTTAAATTCTGGTCTCTTTGTTATTTTTCTAAGTCTCCATTCCTTGTTGACTAATTCAACATTTGATCTCTTTCTAATATTTTCCATCGTTTTTCCGAATACACTGTTGTTCATAAGTTTGAAGAATTCTTTTTCAAATTTATTCTTTGATGCAGCTCTGAGATTTGTATTTTTTTCTATGTAAGGTTTTAGCCACGCTGACTCATGAAATTTGATTCCTCTGTGAATCTTTCTGATAATAAGACCTTTTTCTATATAGTTCTTCAAGGCGATATGGTGGACTACATATTTTCTCCTGTGATTTAGAGTAGGCACAAGTTTCTCTATAGTAACCCCCTCATCTAGTTTAGTCTTGATTTTCTCGGGTGCTAACCGATAATCGTTATGTAGGTCATGAAGACTCTCGGGGTAGTCCATGTCTACTTCCAGAATACAACCTTGACCAGGGGGTAGATGTCTCCAATTTTCAAGTTCTTGTGGTGTCATCCACTCAAATCCGTGAGTAGGAAGATTTAGCATCATAGCCCACCCATACAGATTGTTTGCGTCCAAGTATGGTATATAAACACTAGGTAAAGTTGGGTCATAATCTGGAAGATGCTTGTTGTTTGCTTTGATGTGTCTTTTTGTAATCATAGATACTCCTCCCCGTACACCTTCTTCTATCATGAGATACATATTCTCCTTATCTAGAAGTTCTAATCTTACACCTGTCAACTTTAAGCAAGCATCCCAAGCTAAACCTGGAGCTGTAAAGTAATGTGCAGGGTCTAATTTGTAATGTTTATGACAAACCTTTCTAAATTCTTCAAAAACATCTGCCAAAAGTATAACATCTGTTTTAAGGTACAAGTTGTGATAATCTTGTAATGAACTCATCCTGAAAGTTTTCCAAACTTTTTGTGCATGAGAGTAATCTTTGTCAGAAATGTGCTCATCATTCAGTTTAGAGTAAAATAACTTCTTTTTAGGTAAGCTTGTGTCTTTGAGTTTGTCAAAACTACTTACGTAATCATAAGGGTAAACCCCTTTTCTTGAAAGTAACTTCGTATGATCTGGATAAAACCTCTTGAGACAATGTAACTTGTCTTGTGTTAGGTTGTTTACTAATGAACTTAGACTAGACGCCATAAATTTAAATGAATCTATAAATCTTAACTGATGAGAAGTTGTTCTACCGTCTTTGTTGTCTACCAGAACATATTTTGTAAAACTTATATATTTTTCTCCTGTTTTTGGAATACAATTGACTTGACCCTGGGTCTTATTTAAAGGTTTTATGAATAAATGAGAATCATATCCTTCTAAATTATGAATCACAACCGGGATGGTGTTTGATTTTCTTAAGATCAAGTTACATTGATTATGCGCAGCGCCTCTGTATTCCCCCGTAAAATGGCAGTGATCTCTGACTTTGTCTAGACCATATTCATCTGTGTCCTTGTCTTTACTTTTATACCCAAAATGTTTTTCACAAATATGACATACTTCAGACTTGTCAAAGTCAACTTGGTCTTTTTCTGTGAAGATCATTTTCTTTGGACGTTTGTAAAACCTTTTGTAAATATTTCTGGTTTCTGACTCTATAGCTTCAACGAATAGTTCTTCAACAGTTTTTGGGTTGCTAGGATCGTGTGAGTAACTACACAGTTTTGGTTCATAAATGAAATCGTCAAAACATTTTATCAAATAACAGTAACCACTGGGAATGTGTTTTTGGTACTGAATTGTGTTTTGACCTAATTTGTTTTCGATAGGTTTTGTAATACATTCAAAATCTGCATAAATGACAAATGGCATCTCAAATTGATTTGTATAATTCTTAAAGTTTATAAACGTGTTGGGTTTTGGATAAATTGCTTTTGTAGGTGCATGTGTTCGACAGTAGTCTTTGTGTTCTTTCAGTTTATCATCCTTAAAGAAATGTTGTAAACAAAAGTCACAAACATAATGTTTTACCTTATTATTAGTTAATGATGAACTTACTAATCGACTCAAATTACTTATAACGATGTAATGTTTATTTTCTAACAACAAAAGTCTAATATCGGGATCATCATGCATTTGTAGCATAGGAAAAACTTTGTCTGTTTCATTATATCCAAACAAGTTTATTTTTAGGTTATTATTCTTTTCAAATTTCTTAATGTCTTCCACAGGAGTAGGAAATCTGATACCTGTCCAATTGAGAGTTTTTGAATAGTCTGCAAGACTCTTTGTTATTCTATCACGATTCCTATCACCCGATTTTGTTAATGTTGCTATAGAAACCGCCCACTTGAAACATTGTTTATCTGGTTCGTTTGTTTCTGGATTTGTAAATTTGTTTTGTGGGTTGATGGTCGCCTTCTTATTTGCAATAAACTTTGGAGTAGGAATATAGGAGCCACCTTTAAGAGGGTCATACTTCGCTGTATGAGTATCTAATCTTATTATTTTATCAAACTCCCAACCTGAACCTTTTTTTCTCTCCTCTAAAAACTCATCCACAATGATGTCCACCATATCCTCATAAATAAGATCTATGTCTGATCCTAGTAATATTTTATGATACCTTGAACTATAGTATCCTCGTTCTAGTTCTATTATTTCATCTGAAACTGGATCTCTTTTCACCATGTCACAAACTAATACGAGTTCCACCTTGTTATTCATAAGTGTGTCTAGAAGTTCAACCGCTTTGTGCTTAACATGGGTTAATAACCAAGTTTTAGGATCATCAAAATTTCTGAGGTCGTCTTCATCTCTGAAATATAATTGATAAGTTTTTAGTCTACCCTTCATAGCGGTTTCTTGTAACTCTAAAATTAGCTCTTCCTGCTCCTGATTATATATTTTCATAATTTTACTCTTCATTTGTGTATAAGTGTCAGAAACTTTTGTCTTAATAGGCTCTGGAACAAACTTAAGTAGATAGTCACTAAAGTCTCTAAATTTTTGCTTAAGAGTCTGTTTCTTTGTTCTTGGGGGAGGTGTGGGTCCTGGAGGTATATACTTTGTAGGTTTTAAAGGTTCTACCCCAATGTCTTTTATAGGTTTATCAAGTAAATGACCCAGTCTTGAACGAGGTTTTGGAACAGGTCTTGTAGGTAAATAACTAATTCTTTTATTCTTAAGCTGATTTGTCTTATCTTGAAATTTGATAAGTCTATCCTTAGAAAGTTTAATATACTCAGGATCTTTGACCTTTGAATTTTTAATGGATGACGTCATCAATTTTTCTTGCTTCTCTCGACTTTGAATCTCCTCATCAAGTCTCTTAAGGTCTTGCCTTTCTTTCTTAGTGTCAACTGTGTTTTTTTTAGGTTGTCTTGGAAGTGGTCTTGGTTTAAAGTCACTGATTTGTTTTTGAATACTCGCTGTTGTGGTCTTTTTCAAAATCTCTTTTTGTTGATCGGTATACTCAGTTGATCTAAGAGTTTCTTTGTATCAAAAATTACCTCTCTTCTTTTTTGAACTAAATTTTTCTTATCTGCCATGGAATTTCTCTTAATCTCTTTCCAAATACTTGCTTCTTGTCTTAATTGTCTTGTTTCCTCCTTAAACTTCTTAAGCTCTTTTGTCTTGGAGATTCTTTCATCAGAATTATGTTTTAAAGAGTGTACTTGTTTGGATATCTCTCTGTATAAGTTATCTCTATCTTTAGCTTCTTGTCTTAAATTTTTCTCGGTATATTTTGATGTATTAATTACAATATCCTCCGCTTCAATTTTTATATTAATTCCTTTTTTAGCATTGTTAAGATCTTGTTTCAATTTTCTCTTTTTCTCGGCGGCTCTTCTACAATCTCCAATTTCAACATTCTTCTGTTTCGATTTTTGCTGACGTTGCTGTTTTCGTTTATTCATAATTTGACCAACTGATAGACTTGTATTCTCTTGTTTTGTTTGTCTTAAATCAAGGTCTATAGGTTTTAATTCTTTAGCATATTCTTCACGAAGCGTAGGCTTTTGTTTATTTTTAGAACGTTTAAAATCTTGAATTTTATCAAATTTCTCCATATTCTTTAAATCCTCTGGTGTATACACCTCTCCTTCATGTTTTATTAGTCCTCCCTTATTTACAAAATTATTAATATCTTTAGGTTTTATCTCTCTCCCACTATTTAATTCTTCAATTGGAATTTTTTGCTTTGAAATAATTTTATTTAATATCTCCTTATTTTCTGGTTGAGAACTCTTATTACGAGCAATTCGTTTTTTCTGAAGTTTATTTTCATATTTTTCTCCTTCATCCAAAAGTTCTTTAATATCATTAGGTAGATAATTTTGTTGTTGAGATTTTTTCATTTTGTTCTTACTTATAGTTTCGTCGTTTTTTTCAAAAAGTTCCAATTTTTGAATCTGTGCACTTTGCAACATATTTATCAATTATGAATTCTTACTCGTGTTCTTGCTTTTATACACCAAACCGACCAATCACAACATAGTATTCATTTAGGCAAGTTTGGACGTGTTTGTTTAGATATTTCTAGAACCTTGACTATAGGCAAGTTTGGATGTGTTTGTTTGGCTTGGTAACCAGGCAAACGTTTTGTGCTAGAACCCTTAATTTCACTCTACTTACTTAATTACTTGAATTAAAGAATAAGCTGAACAGCTCAGGACATCTCTAACGTAAGTTGCACTTACGATCTGAACTCAGAAGTGGTAGTAGAGCTCTATGGACAGGTTAAATAGGCCTGGCAGCTTAGCTGATTTCCAAACAAACTGTTTTTATAACCACACACTTCTAAGAGGCTTTCACATTCCAGTATGGAAAAAATACACTGTCCGGGTACACAACGTAAGTGTAAACTTGACATTAGAATGCTATTCTAGATAATTGTCTGTTTTTATCGACATAGCTATATTTGCTACAACATTAACACGATTGATTATTGAAATACTAACCAGAGTCAATTTGAGCCATTGTCACGTTCAAATAATCTTGCCAGTTGGTTTGCTGTCCAGCATATTGGATAATTTTATCTGCAAATGACGACGTCCATTTTAAGAATAGGTGATCTGACACTGATTCAGGTAAAATTACACCAAAATCCAATTCAATCTAGATACCAAAAAAAACAAGGGAAAAGACATAAGAATACGATTGTTTCAATAAATATTTATGTAATACGAATACAGCATATGTATCGATAAAAACTGCTGAATTAAGAAATCTGCGGAACTGCTGTGAAACATTTGCTTGGAAGAAGATCGATGATAGACGTACTACTTTTGAAAACACTAGAAATAATTAAGGAAATCAGTAAAAAGAAAGGAATTGCATATGGAAACACCGCATATTGAAACACCGATTGCAAGACAACCAAACAATGGACTTCAAATTACTGTAACACGACGACACCCAATGAATACATGTAAATATTGCGACTGTCATCACTACATCACACTGCATCACTGAACGAAGGTAGGAAATTAAAATATTTGCAGTTATCACAAAATCATCATATCTACTATATTGACTTACCATGCCTGGTGTATCAAGTAACCTAGGGTGTTCTGTAAGAATTGCACCAACAGACAAACTTGAGTTCTCACGAATCCATGCTGCTCTTTTTGTAGACGTTTTCTGCATGTAGTCTTTCACCTTCCTTAGTGGCTCAACATGGTGCTTGAGCCACGCTACCATCCCCTCATATTCTTCATCACTTATAGCTTTCTATAATTATGAGTTATACATATTCTATCCACTGGAACAATTAGTATATAAAATTTAGAATTTTTTTGTCTGTCTTTATATACCTGGTAAATCTGTAACCTGTATCATCTTTGACTTTGAGTAACTTGTCATATCAATGCATACTGTGGCGGCATTATTTTTCTCCTTGTTTATTCTTCTCCTAACGTTTCTTAATTTTTCCTCTAGCCAACCAGTTGATGAGTGCAAACCCTTCCCTGGGGTATACCATGCTTCCTGTAAAGTTTTATTCCATGATCATAATTGTAAGTAAGGACTGTTAAATATGTTGTGTGTAATGTGAATGTAACACATACAAAGCCTTGGCCTTCTTCGTCTTTGAGAAAAGGAAACTGCTCAACAACAGCCTTTGCCAAGGCAATTTTAACATCTGATTTTGGTCTATTGGAGAATTGAATTAGAATAAATTATTCAAAATGGCATCAACGTTTAAATGCTGGTAAATCCAAACCTATCTCCATATTTTGTAATAAGATCAGCCACCAAAATCTGGACCATTTTTAATCTGTTTTTTTCTGGAGAGTTGGCCACTTTCCAGTTCAGTGAGAATGTCTCCACCCAGTACAGCATTTTGAAGTATTGATGTTATATCCTAATATTTAAAAGGCATATTAAAATTCAGTGGTGACCACCACAAATTGTCTTTCATTAATATATAATATATGCAATTTGTTAGGATACAACTCACAAAGTCAGGCTTGAGCCTCTTTGGTGAAACCTCTGATGTATGGTGTAATTGCACATCACTTCTAGCATTAAAAGAGGACTGCTATAAAACAATTAAGCAAATCATAATTATGAGACACATAAGTTAATGAGAAATGTTATAAAATACTAATACTATGTTGATGAGCATAGGTCTTACTAAATTGCCAACTTTAGCTGTGATATTGCCATGACTATGTTGTGTTTTGTTGATACTTGTACTTGCATCATCAGAACAACCAGTTTGGAGCACCTAAAAATAACAGCAACATTATTTAACCATGCAGTGCACGGCTTTTCTTGTGATTTTCTAATTGTATATATGTACTGTACTATCATTACCTACTATAGCATTAATTGAATTTATGATGTAGTGTAACATAACTTAGATGATCTTCTTTTTTGTAGGATTTTGAAGCATGATATGAATGGTAATCATACAAATTTTCCACTTGTGTGACTGACCATAGTGGATTGGCTTGAGGTTGAATGGCGTATCTATGAGTATGTCGCTTAAATTCAATGGTGCGCCAGGGTGCTGTAACTAATAGTACATTTTTTCCCATACAAATGATGTGTAAGATCTGCTGAAACATAGGAAAGGAATCCTCTGATTTCCCAGTGATTACCAAAATGTTTTTTTTGTATATAATACCATTGACAGTAACCCAGTTAGCTAGAAAAACTTCATCAAGTAGGTGAACACCGATTGCTGTACTTAAGAATTCTGCTCTGTTTAAGGAAGCTACTAGTGTAGAACATCCACTCCCAATTTCAATATCATTGTCTGCAAGCTCTTTCCCACACATCAGGTTATAACAAAGAAACATTTGCTGTCGATCAGCTAGTGTTTTAAGAATGTTCTGATAGTTACAAACAATGTGACCCAAGCGTTTAAAGAACCTGTGCTTTGCCTCAAAACGCATTGTCCAATAGTTAATGAGTGGACCAAGTTGACGAATCTGGTAGGGGTAATGCGTCATAAAATGATGCTTTGGCTTCAAGTGACGAGCAGGATAGAGGTGCAAAAAGTGACTGTGATGGTCTTTTATAAGTTGTTTTAGAAAGATTGTTTCTTCAGTAGTAATTTCTGGGCTAAAAATGAAATCCATGCAGTCAAGAAGAAGAAGAAGAAGCTCAAGATGTTCATTACCCTCTGGAACTAAGTCGCCAATCATTAGAGGCAGATATTGAATGAGACACCACATCTGTGATGCAGTTTGCCCTGTAGCGCCATCTGGGTTCTGAGTCTTCTGATAAGTGATTGGAGATGGTTTGTTCTTAGAATCACCAGGTGCGTAGTCGAAACTGGTAATTCTGCTATTTAATAAATCCAGGTCAAAGAACCCAGATCGGATCAAATCAGCAATAACTAAATGAACTTCCAGTCCACAAACGCCTTCTAATAAGTCGTGCATTACGTCAGGCGTATAGTTGGTCGCCACATGGAAGTGTTCTAACTCATTTAAGAGACATGAAGCTTTAACACCTGTGGAGGTTGGATCATTGAGTTGTAAATCAGCGGTATAATTTTCAAGACTACGTAGCAGATATGGTTTTGCAGTTAATGCAAGGTGCATTTCTTCCACGTGCATCTTACAATTCCTGCAGAAATGATGACTCACAAAACTTTCCACAAACCCACATATTCCATTCAGCCCTAGGTTGTCACCAGTGACTTGAGCGACTCCAACACGAACAGTACCCTTGAAGGCATCTGTTTCTATCTCAACCCCATCGCGCTCCAATTCCTTAACATCTTGGACTAGTGGTCTCAGAATAGGATCAAATCCGTAGGTTTTTGAATCACCTGTATTATATAATGCTACTAAAAAGCAATTGCACAGTGATGAGCGGAACTTGGGGTGTAGGTTTAAAATTGTGCAATAAACTACTTCTATTTTATGTGTTCCTGCTTTTGAACCAAGCGGATTAGCGATCTCGCAATCATCCACGTACAAAAGAAGAGCGATATTTTTTGGATTTGAAAAGAATACGTGCTCTTGGCAGAATTTTCCATCATGGAAATCTCGCATAACGCCATCACTGCTCAATTTGTAGCCCTGTATAGTACTCATAAATCCTCTACTTTCAAGGACTTTCTTAAGCAATTGCTTCAGGGGTATATACTGGAATGTCACATTTCTAGACTGCTGATCAACGTGCCCACTGTCTGGATTATGACGCGGGTAATAAGCAACAGCAAATGGTACTTCTTGTGGTGTTACAAAATGACCGCTTTGTTTGAAGTATTTTTGCTGCTGATATGGTGTTCTTAACTTTTCAAACGGATGTTGACAGGCTGAAAATGTCTCAAGCAGGTCTTGCCTTTCTGCATTGTCTTCACTGATACCTTTGCTATCCAGCACTCGCTCAGTTTTATTTTTGAGTGACAGAATGATATTTGAAAATAATTCTGAACTCTCGCTGACGACATTGTCAATTGTTGATTGCACCACACTACTAGATGCTCTTAACTTTGCTATAGTGCAAGCTGAAAGTTCAGTTACTTCATCCTTGCTTAAAACGTTACCAACATCAGGAGACTCGATGCTCGAGTCAAGAGGATTGTCATTTATGAGGTCAGGATTAAGGAAATCATCACCTAAGTCACTCTCGTTGTCTGTATTATTAGGATGGCCATTAATAATAGCTTTGTGCTTGTTTTCTATATGCCGTTTAAACGCCAAAGAATACCGAAATGTTTGCATGCAACCGTGTTGGCCACAAGTAACTGGAACACTAAACGTTGGTCCCACTAGCATAGCATGTTGGTTTCGGATGTGCCAGATAAGAAAGTTGGCATCCCCATGTACAGTTTGGTTGCAAATGGAACAGGAAAACCCCATTATTGCTATAAATCAAACAAAAATAATTAAGTTAAAACGATACCTTTTCCTCTTCAAATTTTCTCATGAATTTCTTTCTTGGTCCTACCGCTTGTATCATTTCCTTTATGGATGATTCGTCGAGGAGGTCGAAAGATTCTTCGTCGATCATGTTCTCTGTGAAAATACAAGATAAATAAGGCATTTCTCAACATTTTGCTAGAGCATTGTGTATTGTAGTAAGAACTGTACTTAAGTATACAACCTCGTCCCCAGTGCCAATTTCCTAGGCAAAAGCGCAGGGAATTGGAGGGCGGAAATTGGCCCTGGCATTGGCCGGTCAATCATGGCTTTTCATTGGTCCGTGAATATTGCTAA
>JAOBYK010576668.1:0-11709 GCA_025434845.1 Phenganax subtilis
TGAATTGACTTCTGAAATTAACCATTTGTTAGCTTTTCATCCTAGAAATCAGCAAAATTAATATAAATTTGTATTAGAAAAAATAATTAAAAAAGGGTGCCCCTTTTGGCCCAGAATCCTCTTTTTCCCTCTACTTTTTTTTTTTACTAAACACTACTACACACACAAGCAACGATCATATTTATATCTCGAGGACGCGCACGAGACAAGTGGACTACATAGTTTAAATTCCTCTAAGCTCATGGTTTTTTCAACTTGAAGAAAAAATTTGAAAATAATTTTTTCAAGGTGAAAACTTTACAAGCCCAACGGAATGTGTCAACAAGTGGTTGTCAAGTATCAAATTACTTTCTAGTTCTAGGCTTTGGAGTAGAATCTTTTAGGTCTGGTTTATGTTTATCTTGATCATGAAATTCGATTCTATAAGCATCTCCATGAATATATAATTTAACATTTCGATCATAAGCTTGTTTAATGCTACCAGGATTTATATCAAAGAATTTACTAGCTTTACCAATACTTGGAAAAGACTCGATCCAACCAGAATCTAGATGAATCAATCTGACAGGACGAGGTATTTTTATTGACTTTCTACAAAAGTTTTCATATTTATTATTCTTAGGAAGTCTGCCAATTTCAAGTGCATCACAAATTTGATCCTTGTTCATTCTTGAATAACCTTTTATTCCAAGATCTTTAGCTTTTTGTTTTAGTTTTTTTAGACTTGGACCTGACATTATTTATTTAATAATAAAACTACTAAATTATAAAAGAAACTAATTTACCTAGTGCCCAACCTCCAACAAGACCTATAGCCCCAGAAGCAATATGTTGGTATTCTTGCATCTCATCTGAAGGTTTATAATAGTCTTCTAATACAGGCTCTCTCTTCCAGTCTAGTTTGAGTTGGTGAATTTGACTCAAAGCTTGATTAGTAGAGTTGATATCTAAATTAGCATCTGATAATTCTTGTTTATACTGAGCAATTTTATCTCTTCTTTCAATTTCTTTCTTATTCCATTTTTCTTTTTCAAATGCTAATTTCTCCAATGCCAAGTTGTGTCTTTTCATTTCTTCTTTATAATCATTGTGATTCAATTTACTGAATAAGAATCCAGCTCCTGCAAAAGCAAATGCATTAAATAGTCCTACAGCTATTGTTGAGGTCATTTATTTTAATGAGTTATTCTTTCTGGAATAATTTTACTACCATAACAGATCCAGCCAATTTTAGAGTTCCATTTAGATTTTGAGGTGTACCAAGAGATTCACCAAATGCTTTCTTACTCATTAAAGAAACAGCAACAGCAGATGCTGTTAATACAACTCCTTGATAAATTTTATTCATATATTCTTGTTTTTGCGTTATTGGTCTTTGTTGGCTACCCATTTATTTATAAATAGAATTTATAAATTTAGTCAAATGTGTCTAGCTTCAGTTCTGGTTCTTCAATGACAGGACTAACAGCTTTGCTGATGGGTTTTTCAATAATAGGAGATAGAGGTCTTTTGTTTTCTACACGAGGTTTGTAATTCATATAACAAAATACTCCAATTCCAAGAATTGAGATGATAGTTATAGCAGGTGTATATCCCCAGTTGTCATTACTCGCTTGTTTTTCAAGTTGTTCTAGTTTTTTTTTCTTTTTGGCTTCTTTTGCCTTTTTAGATATTTCAGCTAATTTTTTACCTTGTTCTACTTTTTTCGGGTCTTTAACTTTTACTTGAGTAGTAATAGTTTGAGGTGTTTCTTGAGTAGTAGTTTGAGTCTCCTTTTATTTATAAATAAAAAAGCTTAATTTGTAACAGTTTCTACAGTAACATTTAAATTAGACTCATTTTCATAATTACCTCCTGCTATTTTAACGATTTGAATATGAAACATAACTACATCGTCTATTTTTGTTACATAATCTTTAAGATAAACAGAAATGTTCAACGGAACAGCTTGATAACCTCCAAAATTAATTATTTTATTTTTGGTAATGTTAAATGTTACTATAGATTTTTGTTGTTTTACGCCGGTTTTCATATTAGTATAAACTGCATACATTATAGTTAAATTATTTATAACAGAATCATTGTCAAACGTGTGATTTAATAGAGTTATTTTTGTTGTATCATTTACTTCTGGTAGATAAATTGAAGTTGCAGGGTAACCACTATTTAATGTTTTCGGAATATTCCAACCTGCTTTTCCTTGTAAACTTTCATAAGAGAAATTATACAAGTATGTTTTTATAAAAGGTTGTTTTTTGTTAGTTTCTTTTTCATAACCATAATTTAAAGTCATTTATTTAAAGTATGAATCTTGATAAAAAAAGACCAAGCACTAACAATGAGCGTGCAGCTTCAACCATATTTACATTTGTAGGACTGTTGTTAGGTACTACAAGACTACTTATAGGAACTTTTGAGTCATTTTTAAGGACACTACTAGGTGTCTTAATTTTGTCTATAAAGTTGCTACTAGGTTCCTTAATTTTACTTACAAAACTGCTATTAGAGACTTTTGAGTCATTTTTAAGAGCCTTGTTTTTACCTATGGAATTACTAGTAGAACTTATAGTGTTGACTTGGTTATTTTTACCAAATTTCATAGACACTGTAGCAGTTGTTAAAGTATTATTAAATCCTTCTACAGGATGATCTAGTATTATCATATCAGAAGGAATCAGAATAATTCCCGGACTTACTACCATATTTAATACTACATTTGTATCTTGGATTGCTTTTCTCATATCTGAGATCAAAACAGTAGGATCATCTTGCACAACAGTGTCTTGTACAAGTTTATGAAACACATCTTGCATCTGAGAACCTTTTGCACCTTTATTCACAATACTCCATCTTGTTTTTGCTTGAGATCCAAGTACACAATAAACAAAACTTTCCATCGCTTGTTGTAGTAGTGTTTGACCAATCTGTGTAAGACCATCTGAAGTTCATTTTACGAATGATTTCCAATCATTAGATTCATTTCTTGGAACTACTTTATCAATGTACTCATATCCAATTCCTAGAATTCCCATAGACTTGTTATTCTTAGGAAACACATAGTGAGATTTTCTTACTCCTGGATGTTTTTCTAAGAATCTGCTTATTGCTTCTCTAGTATGTTTTAATTTATACTTCCAAACTTTCTTTGTAGGAATATTCTCTTGTATCAATTTTAAATCATCTTTGTTGACAAAAAGACTTAGTTTGTTTGGATATCTCAAGAACCTTTTCATATGATAATAAAAATAGTATTTAGCGATACTTGAAATCACTTTAGGTTGACCTAACCTAGTAAAATGTTCTATGCTCATTCCGGACTTGTAAGATAAAACATAAGCAGCAACTAAACCTGTAAAATAAGGATCTTCTAAATAGTTGAATTTTGATTTGGAAATGTCTTTATCATTGTTTGAGGTTTTCCACTTGACATCAAGTGGTTCAAGTTGACACTTGAAACTATCCTTTTTATTCACACAAATCTCAAATGATTCAAAATCAATCTTATTATTCTCAAGTTTTAAACCAGTGATTGTTCCTCTAGAGTTCCAAATTCTAGGAGTCCAAAATAGGGACCAAAAGTACTTATCTTTGAATGTGCTTGAAGTAATGTCTGTGCCATAACTATCACTGACGTCATAGTCTACAGAGGTTTCAAAGTATTTGGATCAATGATGACATTAAATTCAAATTTGCTTAGGTCAGCATTTGGATACTTTTTAGCAAAGTCATCTTTAAGTTTTTGTTTTTGAGTGTTGTAAATATTCATTACTTTTTCATAATTTTCACCATACACAACTTTATAATATCTCTCAATTTCATCTTGATTCATTTATTTAATAAATGAATAAACTCACGGTATTGATTGACAATAATCATAACGAATTTCACATAGACAAAAGAATTACAACAACCTCTAGTTCTAGGTTGTTTCTCAAGTCAGCTACAATTTATTGGAATTATAAAAACATCATTTCTAGAGAGAATAACTTCATCTCCAAAGACTCTGCTACACTTTTACTTCCTGTGGGGTATTTAACTTTTGATGATATAAAAAAAGAACTACTCAAATATAAAATTAAATTAGAAAAGCCTTCTTATACAAACAAATGTGAAATATATTGTAAAGATGATGCCTTAAATCTTAAGACATTTGGACTACTTTTAGGATTCTCAAAAGATAAAAAAAATAGCTCAAAACACATGGACAGAGTCTGACAATGAATGTGACATTCATAGAGGTTTGAGATATGTCAGTGTACATTGTGATGCTGTGAATAAATTGATGAACTTTGATCCAAATGGAGAAAGAAGCTCTACATTTGTAACTTTACCCATCATCACAACAACAACACTCAATGGATCTGTATTTCATTACAAAGACATTGAATCTGAAGTAGTACGTTACAATGGAATTTGGGAGACATTTACTTTTGATGTCACTACAAATCTTAGTAAGAGTGTTCAGGTTGGATCTGTATTACTTGAGCTTTATATAAAATAAAATGAATCATTTTTCAAAAGAACAACAACTTAGAGACTTGTACTACGATCCCAAAACAGGATATATGTCTGCTGAGAAACTATATCAAAAATCAATTGAAAATGGATTTCACGTGACTAGAAAACAAGTTAAAGATTGGTTGAAAACTCAAGACACCTTTACTAGATATAAACGTATAGTAAAGAGACATAAAACACTTCAAACTTATGTAAACAATCTTGCTGATCAATATCAACTTGATCTTGTGGACATGAGTAAACTTAAAAACAAAAACAAAGGCTACGCTTGGATCCTCACAGCTGTAGAAATCTTAATTAGATTTGGATTTGCAATTCCTGTAGCTAGAAAAGACACTAAGAATATGACAAAAGCTGTTAATGAATTACTTTTAGAGTTTAAAAATAAATTTGGAAAGTATCCCAATGTAGTTCAATTTGATGAAGGAAAAGAATTTTACAATGTAGGTGTTAAAAGTTTGCTAGAGAGTCATAATATAAAGTACTTTTCAACTCTGTCAGAAAGAAAAGCAGCACTTGTTGAGAGACTTAACAGGACTTTGAAGACAATCATGTGGAAGTACTTTTACTCCAAAGGAACTTATAATTGGACAACTGTTTTAGGTGAACTTGTTTTTAATTACAATCACACAAAACATGGTACTATTCTTATGAAACCTGCTGACATCAGCAAAACTAATGAAGATCAAGTTTGGCTCACTTTGTATGGATCTTGGACTGGGGAATACCCTTTACCAAAGTTTAGAATTGGAGATCAAGTTAGAGTAAGTAAGTATAAGACTATTTTTGAAAAAGGTTATGAAGCTAATTTCACAGAGGAAATATTTAAAATCTCAAAAGTATTCAGAGGTGATCCAACAATGCATGAAATTGAGGATATAACGGAGAATGAACCTATTCTTGGTAAATTTTATGAACAAGAACTCTCTGCTGTGGATAAACAAGATCATGTTTACAGAGTTGAAAAAATACTCAAAACCAGAGGTGATAAAGTGCTTGTAAAATGGTCAGGATACGACAATAAGCACAATTCTTTGATTAAGAAAAGCAAAATTAGACTATTAAATAAATGAGTAATATGGACAATCCTGATTATTATTTTGAACTTGATGACTCATCATCAAGTGACAGTGATAGTGATTATATTCCATCAGTCACAATTACTTCATTAAACATAGACCCAACATCAGATACAGAAAATGATAGTGAAGACACTTTATCAGATACAGAAAATGATACAGAATAAATTTATTATCATTAAATAAATGGAACTTGAACTCCATGATTTTGATAATAAATTTAAACAAGACATTCCAGAAGAAGAAACTTCTTTTATTGAACCAGATTATGACCAAGACGTAGAGTCATCTCTTTTGAATCAAAATCAAGAAACCTCTTTTGTAAATTTTGATCAAGATCAAGAAGATACTTTTCACTTGATTGGAGTGAAAGAGGATATGAGACTTGTGGACAAGAGAAAAAGATTAAAAGAATACACTGGATTAGACATTGATCCAAATAAAGGACGATTTTCAAAAGCTCTTTTACAAGACATTGAATTCACATGGAGAGATGATCAAGGTTGGAGTGGTATTTTATACGAGAATAAACCTGTATATAGAATGAGTAAAGGAGATATGATCCCTTTACCCAAATCAAGAATTTATCCTCAATTTAAAATGGCTGTAGACCTTGCTCGAGATGAAGAAGAGAAACAACAAGAAGAACTACAACTCGAAACTTGGTTAGAAAGTAGAATAAAATTAATAGAAGAAGAATTGGATGAACAAGACTTGGAGGAGTTGAAGGATATTACTTCAATAGAGAGACTAGAAGAAAAAGCAAGTGAATTTAGAGAACTCAAACACACCACAGAAGAAGAAAAGTACAAGTACCTTGAAGAATATGCTCTATTACTTGCTGATCAATCAAGACTAGAACACCATCAAAATCCACAAAAACATGTGCTTGTAGAACAAAAAAAGTTTGAACTTTTAAGAAAATTAAAACAAGGATTCATAAAATATCTTCCTTATACGTTTGTCTCAGGAGCCATCACTGCAATTGGACTCATTATAGATTACACGGTTGGATCAAAAAGTAGAATTGGAGTAGGTGCACAAGAGATAAAACATAAGAAAGAAAATGACTATGTGGAAATGGATGATGGAGTAGGAGGAAAGATAACTTATAATAAGAAAAAAATGGATGAAGAATTGAAAAGATTAAGAAAATCTGAGAAACAACATAATGATGACATAGATGATTTAATAATAATAAATGAATCTCTAGAAGAGTATCTAAAAAGAAAAGAAAAAAAAATTCTGATGATGATTCTACAAGTTTAAGTATTCCTATAAATCAAAAAGAACAAGAATCTATAGGTATTGGAAAAACTGCTATTATCTTAGGATTAGCTGCTGTTGCAGGAGGAACTACATTTTATTTAGCAGCAGTTCCTGTTTACATGGCTGCTTCTTACTCTGCAGGACAAGCAACTCTAATAGGTTATCAAGCAGGTTGGATTACTTATTCTGTAGCTGCTTATGCAGCTGCTATTACAGGAATTAAAACTTATGATTTTACAACAAGTAAAGCAGGTGAAAAAACAAAAGAAGTAATTGAAAAAGTAGGCACAAGTTTATACTACATAGGAAAACCTGCTTATGATATTTGGTGGTGGCTTTCTTTGTTTGTTCCTAAATTTGTGATGAATATTTATAGTTAATTTATAAACTACTCATAACTCTTTGGAATCTTATCGCATCTATTTTTTCTATTCCTATACTTGACTTTTTAAATCTTGCTTTGGATCATTTTGCAATTCTTTTATTTTGTGGAATCGTGTTTTATCTATTATTTAATCAAGGTAGTCCATTTGATTTGATTTTACTCATTAGTCCTAGTGTTCTACTATTCACAATCATTCATCTACTAAAAAAAATTAAAGATTATGTTTATAAATAAATGGATACATTAATTCCTGGATTTAAGAAACTTAAAATGAGTGATATCAAAGGTATTAGAACAAAACACACCATTACATTTAATCCAAACAAAGCCAATCCTGAAGAAGAGATTTATGTGGATATCCCAAAGTTGAAACCAGATACTTGTTTGGTTCCAGATAGTTTAAATTTAAAATTTGACTTTAAAAACAAAAATGAAAAATCTTGGTTCTTGAATAATCTTGGAAAACTTTTGTTGGAGAGACTTACCATCACAGTTGGAGGAGAAAACATCTATGATAACAATGGACATGGTGAACTCGAAGTGTACAAAGATCTTTGGTTATCTGAGCATAGTAGACACGAAAGTTTGGAATTTGGAATTGCGAATGAGAATCTTAGAAAGTTAATCTCAGGTTCTGATGATGGTGCAAAGACTGGAAATGCTCAAAAAGTATCAGATGCATTGGTTCAAAGTATTCAAGGAACAAAACAAAAGATTAAATTAGATAAAATTATAGGAGATCATGGACTATATTCTCCTTATTCCATGGGACATAATTTTCAATTTAAAATTACATTACCCAAGGCAAGTAGTATTATGAAAGCACAATCTGGTGAAAGTGTAGAAGGATACACTTTGGAAAATATCAAACTTGAATATGAGACGATTGAAAATGAGACTTTGGCTGGTCAAGCATTGACTACTTATGATTCTGCAAGATCAATTAATTTTGAACATGCTACTTTGATGAAAACTGTAGAATGGGATAAAACAAGTACTTTGGTAAATGAAACGATCAATCTTCCTAGAAAAAGTATGACTGCGATTGTTATGTTATTTAGAAATAAAACAATCACTGATAGTGAAGAATACATTTACCCTAATATTGAATCTGTCAAAGTGACTATCGAAGGAGTACCCAATTGTGTTTATAGTCAAGGTATCAAAAAAGAAGACTTGTATACAGAAGCAAAAAGACTGTTTAATAGAGACACTGATACTTCTCAAATGATCATTGACAAATTCTTTAAAGATAAATTTGCTCTTGTGATTGATCTTAGAACCATTGAGGATAAAGATGTTATTGGATCTGGAAAAAAACTAATCAATACTCAAAATGGAGTCCTTTTAGAGATTAGAAAGAAAGCTACGAGTGTTAATGTGTTTTGTAAGATATTTGTCATCAGTGATGGTATTATAAACTTCAAGAATAAAATTATTGAAGAAGTTTTGTACTAATCTTATGAAAAAACTTGTAGTGTTTGTTTCTAGATTCATCAGACTTAAATCTTCTCCTACAATAAGCACACTTTAGTCTCACATCTCTAAAATACTCGTCAATTTTTAAAATAATTTCTTCATAGTTGTTAGACACTAAAGTTAAATAATTGTTGTTCTTGTAGTGTTTTAGTCTTTCTTTTTGTGCTTCTGAAAAAACTCCAGTTTCTTTAGGTGTTTTTAATTCTATACAAAAACCGTTATATTTTTTATGAAAGTTGTTTATAGTTATATCTGGTTCACCTCTTGTATAACCTTTTATCCAAGAATTCAATCTTTTTGAATCAGTATCTTGATTTTCTCCTAATCCTACAGAAAATAAAGCATGGGTGCAATAATTTCTAAGAAAATAAACGACGCGTTTATGTAAACTAAACTCATCTTGAATCATAAATACTTTTTCATTTTTGGTGTTAAATAATTTGTACTCTCCATATTTTCGAATACTTGGTAACACTTTTGAAAACACCCAATCTTGAAATTGTTCTGCAATGGGTAATTTACTTTTAAGAATCAATGCATAAACCCCAGGTTCTGTAATCCAAGTTGTATTAGGTTGTGCATTCCAAAGGGGGTCGTGAATCACGACCCCCTTTTTTAACAAGTTCTTTTCCTCTGTTTTATACTTTTTGTTTACATGTCTAAAAATAGCATCTTTTGTATTAGTATACCCTAAAGTTGTAGCTACATCTTTTGCTTTAAACCAAATAATTTGATTATTGTCCAAGTATGTGTTTAAAGATAGATCTAATTTTTTGTTAGTAAAAGAGTTCATTGCTTCTTTTATTTTATAACTTTTTTTTTAGGTCTGTACATAGAAATAAATGAAAAAGAACTTTAATCATATCTCTGATAAAATTGATCAAGACACTTGTAATCAACTGATGAAAATTTATGACAACTACTATGAAAAATATCAAATGAATCGTAAAAAATATAAAAAATTAAATCGAATCAAAGTGTCTTCACAATCCACAGGAATTGTTTTAACAGCTGTTGGAGCGGGTACAAGTGTAGTGAATCCATTCGGAGGATGTTTTTGATATTGTATCGTTTTCTCACCTAAATGGTTATTTATAGGTTCTGTGATACATTCAAAATCTGCGTAGATTATAAACGGAACTTTAAATTTTTGAAATTGATTTTTAAATTCAATAAAAGTATTTGGCTTGGGATATTCTATTTTCGCAGGTTCATCTTTTGTACAGTAATACTTATGTTCTTTTAAGTCATCTTCTTTATAAAAATGTGACATACAAAAGAAGCAAACATAATGTTTTACTTTTTTATTCGTTAATGATGAACTAGTTAATCTACTTATATTTTTTATCACTGTATAATGTTTATCTTTTAAAAGTAAAAGAAGAATATCAGGTTCATCAAAATGAATATGTGCAGTTGGAAATACTCCATCTTTTTCATCATAACCAAATAAATTTATTTTTATATTATTATTCCTTTCAAACTTATTAATGTCTTTAATTGGAGTTGGAAATCTTATATTTGTCCAATCAAATTGTTCTGATTGTTTTATTAAGGATTTTGTAACTCGCTCACAATGGGTGTCTCCAGGTTTCATAGTTAAAGCTCTAGTAACTGCCCATTTAAAACATTGTTGATCTTCATTTTCTATATTAATAATTGCCTTTTTATTAGCTAGAGATTTTGGAGTTGGAAAATAAGAAGAACCTTTAAGAGGATCATATTTAATCACATGAATTTGAAGTTCTAGTATTTCTTCAAGTTCCCACCCAGAGCCTTTTTTTCGCTCTTTTACAAACTCATCTATAATTTTTTCGCACATATTCTTATAAAGTTGATATATGTTTGCTCTTTTTAATACTTTATGATAAGATGAACTAAAATAACCCTTTTCTCGATCTACAATCTCATCAGTCGTTGGATTTCTTTTAACCATATTACAAACTAAAATAAACTCTATTTTATGATTTATATGAGACTCTAAAATTGGTGCTATATGAGGTTTATCAAAGTCTCTTAACCAAGATCGTGGATTTAAATAATTAGGATCTTTATTCTTCAACACAAAAGTCTTTAATCGCCCTTTCATCGCTTTATCTAATAATTTAACTTGAGACTCTTGAGTTTCTGATCTTATTAATTTTACAACTTGATTTTTAAAATTACCAAAAGTATTTGAGATTCCATCTTGCATGTTTTTTGGTACAAAATCTAATAACCAATCATACAACATATTTATTTTTGACTTTACAACTTGAGTTTCTATCTTAGATTCTTGATTATCTGAAAGTTGTTTATATTTATCCATGTGTTTATGAATATAACTTGTAATTTCATCATTATAGTTTTCTTTACTTAGATTATTTTTAGAGTATTTATATATTTGTCTATATTTTTGTTCCCCATCTTTTCACTTTACCATCCAATATACTAAGTTCTTGAATCACTTTTAAAGGAATATTTTCATTTTTCTGTTTATTTCTAAAAGTTTTCGATTTGTTGTAGACTCCATGGTCCTCAATTAAAATTAATTAAGTAAGGACCTTGTTTGAGTCTCTTTTATTTTATAACTTTTTTTTTCCGATTTAATATCTTAAGAATGCTGGTCTATAAGAAGCATTTTAATTTAGGATTATGTTTTTTTTCGATCATGAAATCAATTTTGAAAGATCTTGATTCATCATGTTTCTTTTATTTAAGTAAAAATATAAATAGATGACCGTTGTTTGTAAGGAGAAATCTTTGATTCTTCCAAAGTAGTAAGTTTTTTGAAAACTAAGTTTAAAATAGTTATTTTGAATCACTTAGAGTCATTTTGCTTTGTATTTAGAGTCATGAGTAAAAAGTAGAGGGGAAAAGGGGATTCTGGGCCAAAAGGGGCACCCTTTTTTAATTATTTTAACTAATACAAATTTATATTAATTTTGCTGATTTCTAGGATGAAAAGCTAACAAATGGTTAATTTCAGAAGTCAATTCA
>JAOBYK010576779.1:0-11708 GCA_025434845.1 Phenganax subtilis
TGTCAACCAATCAGAGTCGCCTATTCAAGATTTAACTACTTTTTAACCACAAAATCGTAGTTAAAACGTAGTTAAAACGTAGTTAAAAGTTTTATACAACCGGCCCCAGGCTAAAATCGCCCGGGCCTCCAAACGTTCTATATGACAATCATTAAGGAGATCGTGTGACTAACTACACGCATGCCAAGCATACGACTCTAACAGGTAAACATGAACTAAAAATACCTTACATATTTCTAGTCGAGAACTGGAACTTTCCGGGGTTAAAGTGCATAAAGTATGTACCCTTTGCACTCCGCATTTTTTGGCAAACAAACGACAATGGAAGTCAAAAGAAAGCATTCACTAGATTTCTCTGACAATGTTGCTTATTCCAAAGGACTGTCTTTTTAATCCGGACTGTACCTTTGCGTAGGCTTACTTTTAAAACTCCCCGCTCCATAAAACAGCGTTGTCATTGCTAAAGTTTCTATTACTGTTTTTATTTAATCTCTGTAGCTAAGCATCGGAGAAAAATATATTTAAATCATAAAGACTACATATCTCTGACGGCAAGTTTTTTTAAGTTTCAAAGCAAAAGCTAGACTAGTATGTCTAATAGTAATGATTGAATGCAAATAAACAGAGCTTGACAATTAATGTATAATTTGCATGTGATGATGCAATAATGCAATATGCTAGTGCTTTGATCCTTTGATACATATTCCTTAACAAATTTCTCTGCTCTACAAACCTAATAATTATACAGTTTGCAAAAATCTTCATGCTCCATATTACCTATGAGCAAAGTAAACAATTGTTCCTTTTAAGTATACTAATTACTGCAGTACAAAATTCATGTGATTTTTATATCAAATTCCATATTTTTACCCTACAGCAATTTATACACTGTTTAACATTCTTGCCATGCTTTCATTATATAACTAACCACAAGTAATTTTAAATTAGTCCGGCAATCAGTGTTCACAAAGTGGAACTAATAAAATGTTATTCAAATATCGAAGCCGGAAAAGGATATTTCATGTTTCACCAGGAAAGGAATATTATACACTGCACTACTGCACCTACTTTATGTGCAGTCTTATTTACTTGATAAAGATTGTATTGTCAGGTGTCTATCCTGTTTGGTTCGGGTCTCTATCCTGTTTGGTTAACCACAATATCTGTACAGACTTTATCCAATATATAAACACATGCTTAACTAAAAACCAAGGCTTGTTGGTCATGCTCGAAGCCCATATATTTCCAGCATTAGCAAAAACTTTCTCCACCATTTGATCTGAGTCTTGAATTTCTTATACAGTTTCCATTTTAGAAAAAATGCATCGAAAAATAACAGTACGTCAAAAGTTCATTATGCAAAAGTGGCAAAACATCCTGCGACCTCTTTACCACAAATATATGCCCAAAATATCATTTCATCATAACTAAAACTTGTATTCATTAACATCATTAACACCACAATTTGAAGTGAGTTCAGGTGTCTACAAATGTGTCTACTTTTTGGACATGAACTTTTCATCAAAGAAGAGGTACTTTTGTAAAGCACAAAACAAGCACAACACTTAGTTTACAAAAATATAATGCTTTAATTGTACCTTAGATAAAATAGCATTAGCAGGGTGGTCAAAACGGCATTTGCCAAGCTGACCATGATTGCCTCAGCAACGTGAGCATAGGAAGCCCAATAAAGTCCGTAAATAGGTGAAAATGACAATAAAACATTTAATTTGCTAGAAATTCAATAAAAAAATCTTTGTATTACCGAGCAAGTTAAGTAACTTCTCATGTACGTAGACCACATGGCTCCCACATTTTTCAAGATTAATACTGAAAAATAGCTGAATGATTAAATTGTTTACAGAAAACGTTTATATTATTTTACCTTTAAAAGTTATGTGAAAGCATCTCCCTTAATGGTGTCTGATATGTCAAAATGTCAAAACTTGAATGGTTTGTAATACCCAGATGGTACTGGAATTCAGTGCACTATTAAAACTGTACACTGTTTGCAAACAATTGAAACTTTTATGCAGAGTATGTAGCTTTTTTATCGCAAGCAATATTAATTACACACAGAAATATTTTGAAGACCATTATAAACTAATTTTAACAAGATCGGAGACATAAAGTTTGAAATCCAAAATTAAAATTTCTTATACATACAGTTCTCACAAGTTTGGGAAATTTATTGGCAACTTATTGCAGAGCAAGTGTAGGAAGTTAATCTAATCCTGACAAAAACAAGTGCAAGATTGCAGCAGCTCCAATTACCAACTTCGACCCCGAACATGAATGCAAATTAACATATTTTTGGTTCAAGTAGAGCACACAACATCTATAAATCAATGTTAGTTTCTACTGGCAACGAATAGAATTAACACTATCAAAAACGACCTTAGGAGAAAAATTCTTAGAAAAATTCTACGAAAATCATTGGTGTGTTCGAAAGACTCCATATCACGCCACAATCACCTTTAACACGAAAAAAAATCTATAAAAAAAACTGTAGGATGATGTAATTGTTATCAAAAGCTCACATAACTGACTGAAGCAGCATTCTTTGAGCCTTTATAGAAAGTTTGAAAACATATTGATTTTTGAACACATAAAAACGCAGATTTAGCCTTGACCTTCACGACTACAAGCATCGCGTAATTTCGTAATATCGCCCATACAAAGTTTACGAACAAGTGAAAGAATGACGCAAAATCTTTATAAATAAGCGTTGAATTAATGATATCGATACAAAGCAGAACGCCGTTGTTTTAGACTGTCACACATACCTCTATCAGACGTTTCACCAGCAGAATATTGCCAGAACTGGCAGCTAACATCAATGGCGTACACCCATGTTTGTTCTCCTCAAATAAAATATCAGCTCCTTTGCGGATGAGTAACTCAGTTATTTTGTCATTTCCCACATAGCATACATACATTAAAGGTGTCCATCCACCGATGTTTGAATTGTTTACAATGTCTAGTTCCTTAGCATTTTCGATGAAAGTCTGTACGTACTCAAACTCTGATATTGCGCACGCTGTATGCAAATCAATATCAACAAGTTCACCTTCCGTCAAATTTTGCCAAAAGTTTTCTTCATCGTCAGAAAAGTTCTCCCTTTCGTGACAATCCCCCAGTTCACTCATGCTACCAGCAACAACCAAAGCACACACGCGACCAAATGTGATTATTTGAATACTCAATTACGCTGAGGATTTCATATTTTCGTAACAGCCCCCCACGTGACAGCCCCAAAGCGGGTTCCTGCCAGTGGTTCCTGCTGGTACTCGTTGCTGTTTGCTTGCGGCATGTCAAGAAACTTTTACTACTACATTTACGGAGCAGCTAAAACATGACGTTGCATATTTCAAATTTTTGAGCATGTTTTCCTCGCGTATTTTGCCTGAACAGTGAGCAGTAATTGGATGATATGAATCTGCAGACCAGTCTAGTTAAATCTTAGCGTCATACTTTTCACCACATACTGACAAGCTTACTAAAACACATGTCAACATAATTTTCTCGAATAGTGACTGGAAGTTGACCTCTATTTCAGCTGTCCGAAAGTAGTGAGAAACGATTTAATCCTCCCGTAGACGACCGTTGTTAAAATCTTGACTCGGCATTTTCCAGTCTTCGTACAGCACGCAAAGACTTGGTAAAAATTGGCTCAAAATGGTTTACGTATCATCTATTTTAGTTATACTTTTCAGATTATAGCTATTTGCCAAAAATTCTGAAATTGAAAAGGTGTTGCCGCAGTGGGACGTGCCTGCATAAGCTAATCCACATGTCTATAATCTAGAACACCGGAAATTATACGTTTTTGCCAAAGTTAAACCATACAACTTTCATTTTAATGTTGGCTCTAGTTAATATTTGATTCTCAGCCAGCCTGACGTAGGAAAACGGGTGCGAGTTATTTTTACTTTTCACATGCAGTGTTCTATATGTTAGGGTGATCAGCGTTTTTTAACCTTTCAGTTTTGGCAAATTGTACGAAGGATTACTGCACAGCACGATCCTGCCCAGCCCAGTACAGCCTCATTTCCAGTCGCTTTGTAAGTCAGGAGATGGCCACTGATCTATAGTTCAGAACAATGAAAACGCGCCTGGAGAGGATCATCCTCCATTGAGACTGAAGAAGGCTGTTAACACAAAACGGCAGCTCTGTTTCCTTTTCTTCCTACATCGCATCCGACCAAGGCATAGGGACGTAATAGCCTCTCAACTAGTAGTTCTGAGATAGAAATTTCTAGCTCGAATTGGGTTGATCACAGTCTAGCCAATTCAAAGTGCTAAATCTGTTGAGATTATAATCCCACAGGATGCCAGAAGGCTCTCAAAAGTCAAGTTCACAGAGCGCGCACGAAACCGGCAAAGTACTTCAGATCATATACACACAGATTTCCTCAGACGTTTCACACGCGTAGTGCCGTTGAATGATACATGAAACCAGTGTTTTTAGAGGGTCAAATATTTCTTTCGATAAGGCCCGGTTCAAACGTCGAACTTTTCATGTGCCGAATCGAATGCAAATGAGCCTAAACAAAGACTTGTGCTCATTTGCATTCGATTCGGCACATGAAAAAGTTCGACGTTTAAACCGGAGCTAAGTTCTACTAAATCATAACCATGAAGATATGATGATTCGATGTAGGTATATTTTTTGTCTATCGGGGAATAATTATATGCTGCAAGACAAACCCTGATTCTCATATGTTGCCCATGATTGGCGACGTTCATAGTGTTTGATCACTCCTGCGTAATATCCTTTGTCTATGGGTAATAACTCTCTCCTCTAATGATGAAGAACAATAGTCGCAAGAGCATCGCCGACCATTGGCGATATATGAGAACCAAGCTTAAATACCGATGATCGGAGCGTTCGTTATCCTTGTTTACTGATGCTTAAACTTTTTGTCTAGCTCTAATAATTTTTTTATCCAGTGATCAAACACAAAGAGGGCCGCCAGCATCGGCGATATAAGAGAACCAGGCCTAAAGTCCGTCCTAAAGTCCGTTTTCCCCCAGAGTTTTTTTTGGTTCGAAGTTACGTATTTTCTTTGTCTCACGACCTTTCGGCTGAAGCTATATTAGTTTTTAATCAGTTCCTTTCAATTTGAACAATACAAAAAGTCGCTTCGCACGAAAAATATCGCCAGTGGAAAACAAGGCTCAAAGAACAAAGTCGTAAGAGCGTCGCCGACCGTTGGCAGCATATGGGACTCACGCTTGAGTATAGTTAGATTTCTTGAAGTCCGTAAGTCCTGTAGCCTATTATTGAGCTTTATTTTTACGCGTCATTCAAACCAGGGTCAGTTGGCTACACCACAGCATCGCCCTCACCATTTCGTGTTCGCGCGCCTATTCAGAACAAATTGAAACAGTAGCACCAGCAGGAATATTTCTACATCTACACATATAACATAAATAAGATATGACTCAACACGTGCCAAATGTAGATTGATGAAATTCAGATTTCTCAGGGTATTACAATTACACGTAATATAAATGTAACACAAATGCAATTGAATTCGATACTGAAGGTGCGACGATGGATACAAAACCAAAAAGCGTTTTAGTTGATAATCTAGTTTTTCAAAACCAACTAACAATGTTATAAATAAGTTAGCACAACCAAATACCTTACAGCTATATAAAGAAAAGATACTTTTCACTGATAAATTCGATAAAAAGAAACCTACCCATGGAAATTACCAAGGCATGGAATAATTTCAGCCTAAAACAGCAAAAGCCAACTAACTGCAAAGTATTGATAAACATTACTACAACTGCATAGGGATGGTAATTCTGTGGACAGTGCTACCAAAATTCAAAATCAAACTGGTGCACTTACAAATTTCGACGTCCACGAGGTAATATATTTAAAATGTTCCCTTGAATAATTTTACCTCAAATTAAGCCAACTACACAATACCTAAGGAAATTATTATTACTTGAAAATGTGAACCAAAAGTTGATTTTTCTACAAACTGTAATAAACTTCCGAAAGTTCTAAACTGGCGAATCTTTTGAATGATGACCTTTATCTTGCTCCAATCTTTCAATGCTCAGATCTTGCAACGCGACATTGCAATGGCTGCTTATAGTCGGCGTTACTGATGCTGTCATTCTTCGAAGGCGATAAGAACTGCCTACGCTGCTGGATGTCGCCGTGGTTTTAAGACTCTTGGTCGTTGGCAAAGGGCGACCTGCACTCTTATAATACTTTGCAAGCAATTTTAATTCCTCCTTGTGTCGCTTCTTCATTCTTTCCAGCTTGCTCATCAGGGATTTGAAATGATCTTCACGATAGTCTTTTAAGTCTTCCCGCAAGTGTTTGTAGTAACTATATGCAGGTGTTGCATCTAAGAAAAATTAGATACAGTTCAGCTTCTCTCTCAGGTGGGAATGTTGGAGAGGAAGTCCAGAACAAATTAGGTCCATGTTAGAATCGTTCCGATAATATTGTGACGGATTATTACGAAACTCAACAAGGCGTTCGCATTGAAAAATTATCTACGTGCACTGGAGACTATAGAGGTGTGTGCACCAAGAAAGTCAACTGTATACTACAATCTTTGTCAAAAACTTTGGGGGTTGCACAGTAAATGATTAATTTAATGCAGTGCGGATCAAATCATTACGGAACCAACAGCTGCACCCCCATCCATGACTTTAAGCAAACATTTAAACACAGTGCTCTCCCAAGGTTCTTTAACAAAGACCGAAAAAGCGCTTTTCTTCAGTATTATAGCTATCAAGGTGTTAAACTTCGGAATGTAGTTTTGTGGTGTTTTCTACTCAGTCTGATAGACTTTACTGGTAGTTACGTAATACATGACTTTCAACGTGTACATGCAGTAATACTGTATTACGTAACCTCAATTATTCAACGACTCATTCATTACAGAATGGATGTTGTAAATAATGTAATTATAGCGAGCGAATAATTGCGACAGAAATCTGGTCACCAGATCTTAATTGATCTATGTTACTTGTATATTTTTGTATGACTACTCATTTTTTGCGCAGGCAAGCAGTGGCGGATTACCCATTGGCTACGTAGGCTGAAACCTACTGGCGTGAGGTTTCGAGAGGCACGTGATTCTAGAGCTTATTTGTTTTAAATGTTTGCTATTTTTGTTCTAAGTTAAGTAATGACATAATGAGAGGGGTGGTACCTGATCCAGACCATTAATTTGCGTCCGGTAAATGCTGCAAATCTTTTTTGGAAGGTACAGTATACCTGATGTAATACTGAAAAAAAAGGTGTGTTTGTCATAATAAATATCGAGCCCGTACCGTTCACGGGTTTCACGCTAGCTGCTTTCTACTTCTCCTTAAAATACAAGTTCGAATCCCGCTGTAGGTAAAAAATTACTTGTCCTGTAGCAGTATCAGTTTAATGTGAAAACTAGCTGATTTCACTTACACCTGAAATTAGTACAAAAGTGAGAGTAGGCCCGCAATTTTTTTCAGCCTGTAGGCCCCGTAACTGGTAATCCGCCACTGCAGGCAGGTCAAAGTTATATAACCCATGATCTTCAAACTCCAAGCCCTACAACACCTACTCATTAAACAGCCTCTTACTTCGTAGTTTATCCCGAGCCTTGATCGCCTTGTCATTATATCTCAATTGCCAGAACATGCCACAGGCCAGTGCAGCAACAAGTAACGAAACATTAACGAGTAGCGCCAGCTGAAATGCTTTCGAACTTGCGTCAAATAATCCTGATTTCTTTTCTGCAGCTTCTTCCACTTTGTTTTGTTTCTACAAATTCATATAAAATTTGTTAAGTTGGGAAACAACACTTGAATGCAATGAACAAAGAAGGTTACGTCACTGGTTGCAATGAGACATGCTGGGGTTCCTGGATGTTGTAGTAAGTTTGCTCAAGCAAACCTCGTCGTCATAGCAAAAAAATTCATTGGCCACAGTGGGTTTCAAACCTGCGACCTCTGGTTTGCTGTCCGATGCCCAAAGCTAGGTGATCTGACCGTGAGAAAAAAGACTGGAACGAGCAACAGAATAGAAATCATTTTCACAGATGAGAGACTAACAGATGTCCGACTGCCCCAAAATTGCGTAAGTCGATTTTCCTGCGATTTCAATGGCGGCCATTATCCTAGCAAGTGCCCTACAGCAAGGCATTAACCCCCCTGATCAACTGATTTCCGAAGTAGCACCCGGAGCGTGACGGTTTTTGTTTAGGGCACTTGCTAGAATAATGGCTGCCACTTACGCCAAAATCATAGGCTAGAAGACTAAGTCGGACATCTTTTAGTCTTTAATCTGTGTCATTTTGCTGTATTTAATCAGTTCTCCCTTCTTTCCCATTCATCCTTTAAACTAGTCGAAACTTCGTAAATATGTTCCGTGGTGAGAAGGGCAAATCCATTACAAATTTGAGAACAAAATACAATGAACTGCGTGAGATTAGTCTTATTAAGCGACAAAAGGATTTTTTTGACAACTAGTCTCAGTCTTTTTCCGTGATTTCAGATCACCTAGCCACTAAGCAAAAAAGCAGGAAAAGTTACAAAAAGACACCTTAGTGATAACATCTGTGTTATTTTGAACAAAGTGGCGAAGTTCATTCGCTTGTGTCTTGTAGTATTCTCTTATCATTGGCGCTGAATCTATCATTCTGCCAGACAAAACGATTCCGTAGCCAGACGGATACTCCACTTGACGACTTAGTTGTGTGTTCCCACTTTCAAACAAGTCTTTCCTAGTAGCAGCAGCATACATGTCCAGCAGTGCTCCGTCAACAACTTTGTCCTCCAAAGCTTTGATCACCGCATCAACGTTGCTGAAGGATTTCACTGTCAGATAATTGAAAGAAAATTGGCAGGTGATAGTAAATCCTTTGGTCTTTGTTCCTGACCCCCATCTGGCCCACATTTATCCAACTTTATTGCATGATAAAGTCCGTTTTCTTTAACCTATCGCGTGCTGTATTTAACATATCCACTGCACATTCAATCCGTGCATTTAAGAAAACTTTCTCAGTCACGAAAAAAGTCAGTTCAAACTCTCGAATCTCAAATTTTAGCTAAATATATAAATGTATTTAGTTAAAAGCTGTATTTGGCTGAGATCTGTTTTCCACTGCGCGAATCTGTTCGAGCAAAAAATAAATTTATGACCGGCTTGCAAAATATTTCGGCGCGAAACACGCGTAGGCGATCCAATATCATTGGTAGATTTATTTTTCGCTTGGAAATACGGGTTTTAAAAGTCTCGTTTCTGGGGCTTTATCTCTTAAGGCCAGTTCACAGGGGCGAGTTTTGCTGCGATATTTCTCCTTTTAGTGCATGTGATCGAGTAGGTTGACTGGCGAGTGCATTAGCAAAATTGTTGGACCAGGGGCCGGTTGTGTAAAACTTTCAACTACGTTTTAACTACAATTTTGTAGTTAAAAAGTAGTTAAATCTTGAATAGGCGATTCTGATTGGTCGATATTCGTATTTAACTATAGTTAACTTTAACCACGTTTTTATACAACCGGCCCCAGGTATACTCGCCAGTTATCCACTCTATAAATCACATCGAAAATCGCCCGTGTGAACTGGCCTTTACATAACCAACTAGAGTTGGGATTGCTGATTCAAGCCAAAACACTAAAGGATAACAAGAAAATTTAACTGTTCTGTACGTTGCTTCGCGTCAGACCAGATTCTTATGATCAATATAGTGAGTTGGTGAAACACTTAACAGCAGACATTTTATGCGGTGTAAAGGCGGAATTCCATTCGGTGCAAAATGTCGCGCGATCGGCATTTTGCCATCGCTTTCTTTTGAAATGTGTGCTGTGACCAGATCCAACGATATACGTTCCGCTTGAGAGCTGATAATTCAAAAGAAAGCGATTGCAAAATATCGATCGCGCGATCAATATTTTGCGATCGCTTTCTTTTGAAATGTGTCCTTTGAACCACAGCTAATGAGATGCGTTCCGCTTGGCAGCTGATAATTCAAAAGACAGCGATCGCAAAATGTCGATCGCGCGACATTTTGCACTGAATGGAAATCCGCCTTAATAATGTGACATGATGGTGCAATAATGACGCATACGATTCCATTGGGTAAATGAAACGCTATGTAGTTTGATAACAATATATAGTACGGCGAACAATAAGAGGTAAAAGACAATCAGCACATTATTTATAAAGAGAGTTAATGAATATAGCTCGTGGGGCATTGATCAAATAAGAACTTTCATATCGATCAGTATAACATGCAGAACTGTAGCAATATTATGTAAGGTACTTACCCTTGCCATTTAGACGGAGTGTTTTGCCATGTTCTGTGGAATTTTGTATGACGGCAACCTGAAAAAAATGCAGTAACAATTGTGACAATAAACTAAATGGTGTAGCAATCAATCACAAATAGCAAATTGGATAGAGACTTGTGTTTTCAGTCCAACATTATCGCCTTTGCTCGAATGAGCGCTCCTTTGAGTAAACGTCGCATTGTGGGGAGAAAAATTGGAAAGACCCGCTCTCAAATAAGCACTACGCCCCACTGCAGCACTTATTTGAACAAATACAGCAATTCAGTCGCTGCCTCCTTCACAGTGCCTTCGTCTTTTTTCAGATAAAGCGTTTAGAGAGTCAGTCTGGAAATTAGTGGCTTAGACCTGAGGCAGAACAGCGTGAGTGGAAACATGATTTGGAAAGTGGGCAAGCATGAAAGTTTCTGTTATGGCTTCTATGTAATGGATAAATACGATATGGACTGAATTTCATGTATTCATGTTAACTCACGTGAGCTCCATAAATACTTTTACTCTGTGTGACAAGAACTACAGTTATTGAGTTCACCATCCAACCAGTTAATATTTGAATTATGACGTAACCGATAAGTATCCAAAGCATTGCAAACAGTTTGCCATGAATTGTGACCGGTCGACGGTCGCCATAACTGTGAAAAAAACACACAAAACACGGACAATAATCACATAGTGCAGACCGTTTTTAATATATTCCTTTGATAAAGGACAAAGCTAAAATCTTTTGAAGCAAGTGCACATGCTTACCCAACTGTAGTAGCAGATATGAACGCCCACCAAAACCCTTCCTTCACTCCTTTTGTGAAAGACAATGGAAAACTAGTTGGATTTGAGGAACGTTCCTGCAATGAAATTCATTCTTAGAGTAACGAGTTACTAGAATCATGTAACCAGAATCATTTTTCACGTGCAGCGGCTTCCTTTCTTCTTGTAGGGGGAGATATATTCAACATTCCCCTGTGTAATATATTCCCCTTTAAAAACAAAGGAAACCGTGGCATTTGAAAAATAAATACGTTATTTTGAGGGCCCTTGGCGATATGTGTTCGTTCACCTAGGCGCGCAAGAAGCACTTCACTCCGTCCGACTACCCACAATTTCGAATTCTTCTTGGTAAAACTGTAGGCTAGCAACTTGATGAGATATACTCTGCTCCTTTCTCCTGTCACCTCAATGAGCGGCAATCCGTCCCATTATTACCTGCTTACTTCACTCTGTCCGACACCAGGCGTTTACACTAATCAGAGTGAACTTTGGCCGCCGGGTGATCTAATTATACATTTGCATGACAATTCTCTTGTTAACCAATTAATTGAGTGACATTTTAATGTATAGTTTTGTGGAAACACCACGTAAATTTATATATGCAAATTTATTTATGAAAATAAATAAATTATATAT
>JAOBYK010576890.1:0-11705 GCA_025434845.1 Phenganax subtilis
GGTATCGGCAAAATATCGGCCTTGTAATATCGGTTATCGGAATATCGGTGAATTTCCATATCGGTGCATCACTAAAAGCATGCGTGTTTCTGCTTAGGTTTGAAAATTGGTTTACAGGGAAGAGTTACACTATCACCCATAGCTATGCCAAAAATGCTACGATGGATTTTTCGTAACAATCGTAAGAAACATTTTAAATCGCAACTAGTAAACTTGGTTGCTGTTTTGGGACTCTGAAAGGCCTCCTATTTAAAAAATTTTCCCGAGAGAGCATGCCCCCGGACAAACCATAAGAATCTGACGTCTTTGGCGTTCGATATCCTCCCGCCCCACAATCCTAAACATGCTCTGCGCCCTGTGTTATATCCTTCTGGAATCCATCATTTTTAACGGAAATTTGTTGATTGTTGTCGCCAGGATTCTCAGGAAATAGAACAAATTTATCATAATTAATTAAGCATATAATTAACTTCTGGAATGTGGATAATAAAATTTTGTCGGATACAGGCGGTACAGTCAATATTGCCCATAGTTTCCATCACGGTGTGACGGAAAATTGAAATTTTAGTGAGCAAATCTTCGCCGTTTGGCAGTTTGTCACTGAAATCTTGCCAAATTTTCATTTTGCATTCCAAGTATCACTTGAAATGTGAGCAAGCATTAGGGGCTGATTACATGCAGCATTTTCAACCCTGAACTGAACTCAGCCAAGTGGGATCAAACTTTTTCCAATCACATTGGAAGATCTCAGCCCAGAAGAGCTAAGATTTCAGTTCGGATAGCTCAAGAACAAGACAAGTATGTCCTGAAATATGGCCTCGCACATTCAAGGTTATGACGAAGATAGATTTGTTACTAAAATCAATCGGAATTTCTTCTGTTTAATTTGTTTCAACGTTTTGAGAGATCCTGTTGTATGTCCGAAAAATCAACATGGCTTTTGCCGTTCATGTATTACGAAATATCTCGAAACTGCCCAAAGATGTCCAACGTGTGCCGACCATCTGACTGTAGAAACGTTGGTCGATGCAACGCGAATGGTGAAGGATTACTTAAACGAATCAAATATTCGTTGTGTTTATATCGACCGAGGTTGTCAAAAGATTCTACAACTGGAACAACTTGATGAACATGAAGCTACATGTGGGTTTACTCCAGTAGCTTGTACAAACGAAAGTTGTGGTGTGATTGTAAACAGACGTGATCTTGCCCATCACGAAAGCGAAGTGTGCGAGTTTCGAAAGTTGAAGTGCCACTCGTGCGAAGAAATGACGAAAACATCAAGTGAAATAATGAAAAGAATGACGAAAATGGAGACGAATATGAAAGAAAACATGAAAAACGTTGAGATGAAACTGGAAGAGAACAAAGCAGAATCGAAACAAGAGTTTGAAGCTGGACTGGAAAACTTGAAGACGATTATGGAACAGAATACAGCCGAGTTACAAGCAGATATGGCAAACCTGAAGACGGATTTGGATGGTCGATTCGAAGTACTGAATGATGAAGTGGGAGGATTGAAAGCAGCTTTGGTTGAAGTTTTTGATGAAATGAAGGACGTTTTTGACGAGATGGATCCTGACAGGGAAAAAGAAATCATGAAACAAAGAAGGCAAAGACCAAGTGGTCACAGAGAAAATGTTCTTGTTGCTGGAGGTTTTTTAAAAAACTCCGTGGAAATGTTTAATTGGCGTGAAAAACTATGGTCGCCATTGCAATCGATGCCAGAAAAACGTTCGGGTGCAACTTCAGTTGTTTACAGTAATCATGTGACAGTAGCTGGAGGTTATTGTGCTAGTTTCTGTAATGTTAATACCATGATTCGAATGCCTGTTGAAGTGAGCCCTGATCTGTCAACACACTGGAGTGAGTATCCAGTTAAATTGCCTACCAATTTAACGCAGCACAGCAGTGTGCTCTATAATGATAAGCTGTTAATTACTGGTGGTTTGAGTGATTGTCATTCAGCATCTGACTGCATTATGAAATGCAACTCAGTCATTCCTATACTTCAAAAATTTTATCCAAAATGCCAGAGCCAAGACAAGGACACGGCTCAGAAATGTTTGGTGATAATTTGTTGATTATTGGTGGAAGTACGTCTGGCTATAGCAAAGACAGCCTCAATAGTGTCTTACTGTATGATGTTAAGAAAAATGAATGCAAACATTTGGCACAGTGAAGTACGGAGATAACGTCGCCATCATAGGTGGTCGTGATAAACGTGGCAGGGTATTAAACACAGTTGTGATTTACAATGTTGTGACACAACAAAGTCACATGCTACCACCAATGAAGTGTAGGAGGCATGGAACTGCTGCAGTTGTTATTGGAAATAATATTGTAGTTCTAGGAGGTCGGAGTAGGCAACTTGTTTTGAAATCAGTTGAAGTTTTTTGTTTTGGAACTTATTCATGGAGTGATTTTCCTGAGATGGCAGAAGGAAGAGAGTTTCACACCGCTGCAGTTGTGTGAACAATCCAAGCAACACAAAACACTACATCGGCATGACTGCAAATACATTTAAAGAGCGATACAGGAATCATATTATTATTATTATTATTATTATTATTATTATTATTATTATTATTATTATTATTATTATTATTATCATTATTACAAATTATTTAGCAACGGTAGCCCTTCAGCTAAAGCTGCTTTTCAAGGGGCCGTTTCTTATTATTACTTACATTACTTATAAAAACTAAGGAGACAAACTTGAAGACGAATGTGGAAGGTCAGTTCGAAGCAGTGAGTGGTAAAGTGGGAGGATTGAAAGCAGCTTTGGTTGAATGTTTTGATGAAATGAAGGACGTTCTTGTCAAGTTTGATCCAGACAGGAAAAAAGCACAGTAGAAGGGAGATCAAGACCAAGTGCTGACAGAGAAAATATTCTTGTTGCTGGAGGTGTGGGAAAAAACACCGTGGAGATGTTTAATTGGCGTCAAAAAGTATGGTCACTATTGCAATCCTTGCCAGTGGAGCGTTATGGTGCGACGTCATTTGTTTACAATGATCATGTGACAATTGCTGGAGGTTATTGTGGAAGACACCTTGACACTCTGATTCGAATGAATGTTGAAGCAAACCCTGATCTCTCATCACACTGGAATAAGTGTCCTGTGAAATTGCCAGTTAAGTTAGCATTTCACAGCAGTGTTCTCTATACTAATCAGCTAATAGTTACTGGTGGTGCAGCTGGGCTCGACACAACATCTGACTGTATTTATGAAGTACAACTCATCAATCCCTATACTTCAAAGATCTTATCTAGAATGCCAGAAGAAAGTATGCTTCGCAGCTCAGCAATGTTTGATGGTAATTTGTTTATCGTTGGGGACGTACATCTGGCAGCTACGGAGACAGCCTCAACAGTGTCTTACTGTATGATGTTAAGAAAAATGAATATAAGCTTTTGGCACCATTGCCTTATGAAGTGAGCTCATATGCCTCAGTGAAGTATGGAGATAACATTGTTGTGAATTAGGTGGCCGTGATAAACATGGTAATGGATTAGACACAGTCGTGATGTTCAATGTTGTGACACAACAAAGTCACATGCTACCACCAATGAAATGTAAGAGGGTGGGAAGTGCTGCAGTTGTTATTGGAAACAATGTTGTAGTTCTGGGAGGTGGAAGTGGGCAAGATGGTATGAAATCAGTTGAAGTTTTTAGTTTTGATAATTACGCATGGAGTGATCTTTCTCAGATGTCAGAAGAAAGAGTCGGTCACACTGCTGTTGTTTTGTGAACGATTTATATATTCATTCGACTGGGTTAAAGTAACATTATTGCCCTAACTTAGCACAAAAGAACGAGGTGAACAAACGTTTCTGCTTGGCTGGGGTGGTGATGAAAAAACAGGCAATTCATATCCTTTTGTCGTAAAACTGTAGTCAAATGTAATGTTCGTAAATTGTGAGAAAATGTGAAGTCTTTTATGTGTGTAAACTGTAGCAGAGAATAGATAAAATAGATAAATAACGCAGCAAAAGCATGACTAAGTGTGAATCAGCATTGCAAAACAGAGCGAGGAATGGATTATTCCACACGATGACGCGAACGAACAGAGTTATGATCAGTGTGGGGGAAAAAGGAACATTGGAATTTGCAATATCATGCATAAATTGCGTCAAAGAGACGTCAGGGTTGGAACGAAACCATCCTGTTTTGTTAGTATATAAATATAGGTAGAATTGTAATAGATGTTAGAACGAAGTCCTTACCGTGTGTATGTGTTGATGATGTGCACCAAAAAGTTTAAATTTTTGTACAAAGCAATATATATTGAAAAATACAGTCCCACGTTGAAATCATTGGGTACTGAATTCGGAAGCAGCATTATAGCGAAACTTACATTGCAGTGAGTTTCGTGACACCTTTATTAGGGTACTTCATTTTGCCTGTGGTAGAAGTGTTGTTATTACACTCAAAACAAAGTGTAAGGAAATTAGACGTTGAATTAATGTTTGCTTTTGGAAAATCATTGCCAAATGACTAGTTTTTCCGAATAAATGCCATTGCTATGCATTGTGCATGTTTAGGAATTTCAAGTTATAGCCGCAATTAGGCTGCGGCGCCATTCGAGAAAGGCGCTTATTGACTTTACAATGCGGCGATTAGTCGGGGACGGTGACTATTCGAAGGCGGCGCTTATTTAAACAAGTATGGCAATGGCTTTTTGAAATTTCAAAGTAGCTTTGGACTCCGTTTTTACGGTGCCGTTTTCGGAAGCGTTTCGTATTGTTCTTGGGTCGGTTATTCAAAGATGGGTTAACGTTAGCCCTGGGTTAACGAAAAGTTTAAAACAAACTTGTTAACAGCTTGTTTACTAACTTGATAAAATTTTCCACAAAACTAATCTTTGTAAAACGAAGCCTTTACTTTCGAAGTTTTGGATCAAATGGACGTACAGATATGCATAAACCAAACAGCTGGTAAAATTTTTACCCAGAGTTAACGCAAACCCAACTTTGAACAACCGGCCCCTGGATTGCCGTGGAAGACCTTCAAACAATGCAGAACGCCGATGAAAATGACAACGTGTAACCGGAGACTTAGTATCAAGATTCAAGAAGGTTGACTTTTGGTCAGGGGTACAAAATTGCGGTCGCTGGCAAAAACTAGCGGATTGTAAAAGAACTTCAAAATGTTGTCGCAAGGAAAAAATATGATAGTGAAGCACGTGAAAGTCTGTTCATTGACTTGCCGTGGGAGAAAGTTTTAAAAAAATTATGAATAGTGTAGTTACTAATTTGTCCTTTAATGTTAATTGATGGAACCAGTGTATATTTCTAGGTTTATTGTTTTCAGAAGTTTGATGTTTATGTACTAAGCCTGTTTTCTACTAGCGGTTTTTCCCGCGCAATGACATCTTTCTAGTCTGATGAAATTTCAACTGAAACTAATCACTGCAGTTGTATACGCGATGGTAATACATTTCCAGTACTTGCAGATTTCCCCAGTCATGATCTTTTACTTAACGATGTAGAAGTTGCTTGATTTATTCGTGCAAACTGTGCACGACGTGAGGGATCATAGCTGCTTTGCTATCACCGGCAGAAAGCAGTGTTCACGCAGATACACTCCGTGCCACTGTGAACCACCCACCAATAAAGAAGAGCAGGGTCTTTCACGGGCCTGGTAATCTCGTCCTGATAATATTAATATTTCTCTGGGTGGTTTCACTGCGGTCTACGGGGAAGCTCAGCTCGGATACGACATCAATGTCAACAACGGTGAATGCCCATACCTTCACTCTGATGTTATTTCTCGAGCTTTTCTGGGAGCCCTTTCGTCAAAAAGACAGCACCAGTTTTGACCACAGTTGCACCAAAGAGTTCGCGTGATTTTATCAAATTTTTTGATTTTGAACCGGCAGTACACGGAAATGTTGGTTTGTAGGAAAATATTGCTGATGGAAAACAGGTTTTACTCAATGCATTCAGGACAGGTATTTTCCCGCTCTTTAGCCATTTGTGTAATTCATAGAAATGTATGAGGCAAATTAAACAAGGTTTGCCAGGCTCTTGTGTGGCACGGCTGTGTTGTGCGCCGTACTCTAGTGGATTGCAGCTCAGCGGTCAGTTGTACGAAGCTCGTCTAGCTTAAACGGTGAATAAGCCAGAATTTAAAAACACTTTCTCATATGTTTTAAATCTTTCAAATCCAACCTTACGTGTTAAACCAATAGTTAGATATACAAATATTGTCATCAGTTTAAAAAATTTCAGTTCGGTGGCACAAGGAATGTATAAATGTGATTTAGATTTTGACCGTACCCACCGTTTAAGCTAAACGGGTTTCGTACAACCGACCCCTGGCGTCATTCCCCAGTTGTTCAGCAACTGAGTTCCCTGTGCATTTTTACATTATAAGTTTTATAAGGCTTACTGGAATAGACGGGTACGGATAAACAAATACGCGGATACGAATAGGCGGATATGGAAAAGACGGGTAGTGTTTTCCTTTACGCTTATTTTAATACTATGCTGCATTTGAAATATTATAAATTTTTGTGATTCAATTATTTCTCGGGATAAGGCATTTGTGGGGGATTGGACCTTAATGACTACTTATCATTCAGGCCGGTTTACACTATCAAAGTTTTTGTGATCAAGGTAAGAAATTTTTACAGGGAAATTCTACGTTCTGAAAGATTTGGAAGAAATATCAGAGTGAAGTGGTTCCGTGTTGAGCACTGTATTAGCTCCTTTAAATATTTTTAGCAGACCATTGAAAACCTAGGATTTACCTATCCGAAATTTTCACTTTGATCACAGAAACTTGGAAAGTGTAAACCGGGTCTTAACCATGCATTACATTTCGTGCAGAATTTAGACGATACATAGAAAATACCTTAAACGGAAATTATTCATGGACTACTAATGTACGGCATCCCGTTCACGAAAATTTAGAAAGAGGTCATTTACTTTGTTAGAAATTGCTTCGTGTTGTTCGCTTTCTCTACATATTTAAGACGGAGCAAAGGACGAAGTGTTTGCTTACGAGGACATTTTTAGTTCTTTTAGTCACTCTAATATTCTAAAAAAGTAGAATTATAGGTAGACACTTAAATTTCTGTTTCTCGCGGATGAAAATATATTACTTTTTATATGGCACTTCAAGCATTGCGTCATTTGCAATTTCTCACTGAAATCTTATCTTATCGTCCTTTTCGCATTCTCAATATGATTTGAAATAAACAAGCAGATGTTACTAGGTGTAATGATTTTCTCGGAACTCATTACGCATTGCCAGTAGTGTTTGATAAGGAACTCGCAGTTTTCAACGAGGTCAGCCAATTCCAAGCCAGTATTTCATTAGTATCAGGTTGCAACGTATTGCATCAGTGACGATGTTATCATGTGTAGAAATTTGAGACGCTTGATACAGAATGTTTCTTCAAAAAGATCGTATAGTTAAAGATTTCAAGCAAGTACCAACACGCATTTATTCAAGAACTAACAATGGATCTATAATCAGTCTGTATAACAAGGTTTGTGGAACAGAACCAGAGAAGAATTCGGTGAAAAATGACCTCTTATATGCAAGGTTTCGACGAAGATAGATTTGTGACTAAAATCAATCGGAATTTCTTCTGTTTAATTTGTTTCAACGTTTTGAGAGATCCTGTTCTATGTTCGAAAAATCAACATGGTTTTTGTCGTTCATGTATTACAAAATATCTTGGGAATACCCAAAGATGTCCAACATGTGCAGACCATCTGACTGTAGAAACTTTGGTCGATGCAACGCGAATTGTGAAAGATTACTTAAACGAATTATATATTCGTTGTGTTTATATCGAGAGAGGTTGTCAAGAGATTGTACAATTAGAACAACTTGATGAACATGAAGCTACATGTGGGTTTACTCCAGTAGTTTGTACAAACGAAGGTTGTGGTGTGATTGTAAGCAGACGTGACCTTGTCCATCATGAAAGCGAAGTGTGCGAGTTTCGAAAGTTGAAGTGCCACTTCTGCGAAGAAACCACGAAAAGTTTGAGTGAAATCGAGAAGAGAATGACGAAAATGGAAGCATATATGAAAGAAAATATGCAAGAAATTGGAAAGAATGTGGAAAAGAACAAAGCTGAGTTACAAGCAGACATGGCAAACTTGAAGACGAATTTGGAAGGTCGATTCGAAGCAGAAGTGGGAGGATTGAAAGCAGCTTTGGTTGAATGTTTTGATGAAATGAAGGACGTTCTTGTCAAGATTGATCCTCACGGGAAAAGAGAAAGGATTAGAGAAGGGAGACCAAGACCAAGTGGTGACAGAGAAAATATTCTTGTTGCTGGAACTGTAGGAAAAAAATCTGTAGAGATGTTTAATTGGCGTCAAAAAGTATGGTTGCCATTGAAATCCTTGCCAAGGACGCGTTATGGTGCAACTTCATTTATTTATAATAATCATGTCACAATAGCTGGAGGTTATTCTGCAAGTTGCCTTGAAACTATGATTGGAATGAATATTGAAGTGAGCCCTGATCTTACAACACACTGGAGTGAGTATCCTGTGAAATTGCCTGCTAAGTTGACACACCACAGCAGTGCGGTGTATATTGATCAACTAATAGTAACTGGTGGTGACAATGGGTATAATGCAACATCTGACTGTATTTATGAAACACAACTCAATCATCCCTATACTTCGAAGATCTTGTCTAGAATGCCAGAACAAAGACAAGCACACTGCTCTGCAATGTTTGATGATAACTTGTTGATTGTTGGTGGCCGTACATCTCGCAGCTGCAAAGACAGCCTCAACAGTGTCTTACAGTATGATGTTAAGAAAAATGAATATAAACATTTAGCACCACTGCCTTATGAAGTTTGCGAGTTTGCCGCAGTGAAGTATGGAGATAGCTTTGTTGTTATAGGTGGCCGTGATAAACGTGGGAATGCATTAAACACAGTTGTAATGTACAATGTTAGGACACAACAAACTCACATGCTACCACCAATGAAATGTAAGAGAAGGGGTGGTGCAGCAGTTGTTATTGGAAACAGTATTGTAGTTCTGGGTGGGTGGGGTGAGCGAGGTGCCTTTAAATCAGTTGAAGGTTTTAGTTTTGATAGTAATACATGGAGTGATCATCCTGAGATGTCAGAAGGAAGATGGTATCACATCGCTGTTTCTTTGTGAGCAATCTACAAACATTTTATCCAGTGCACTTAGCTATATAATGCGTAATTATCAATTTGAACGCTCAAGAACAGAAAAGTGTATCTCTTCATTGTGTTGTATTAATAATTTGTTGTATTCGTAGCATTTAAAACGGGAAGACTAGATTAGCAACTTTTGTTGTTATCATACACTTCAAGGTTTGTTTCATAATTGCTGGTTTACAATATATGACCGTTATATAAGCACTTTGAGTTTTAGTTTTTACATGAGAATATACTACAATTCTTTTTCAAATGATTCTTTAAGTACAGTAATCTGCAATCCCTGGCATTGGTTTAAACCCGGTTTTTCAGGTATCGCGATTCATGCCATTTCATTCACGATGGGCGAAATCTCGATTTGTTCTGTCGTTCTGTCCGTCTCTCTGTCGTTTTTTGGGGGAGATTTTACGGAATGAGAGGAAGCGGTCAAGTATTCCGCGTGCTATAGTAAAACGGTTCGAAATGAAGGGAAAAAAATTAACATGTGGTTAATTTGCATATCCTGGTAATCTACATCAAGGCGATCAACTTTTTAGGCTCTGTTTACACTATGACGCTACGGTTGGCCCGCTGGAGTGTGCGGCGGTACCAACTAAATGTGGCCACTACACCAACTGTAACGAAAACGGCCCCTAAAAATGACCAAACGCCAGAGAAATTACAATCGGGCATGCACATTGTTTCATATTCCTGCATCGTATTTTTCAAACGGATTGAAGTGTTTACACTATTACACTGCGGCAATTTTACCGTAGCGTAATAATTCACATCCAGAATGCTGCATGTAGTGGTCTGCTGCTAATACGCTACGGTAAGTCAATTCGTCATAGTTTGTAAGCACAATAGTAATAAGCGTAAAGTATACAGTTTTTGTGGAAACACCACGTAAATTTATTAAATAAATAAATAAATTGCATAAATAAATTTACGTGGTGTTTCCACAAAAACTGTATACTTTAGTATTTAATCACCATGCAAACTTTCAAAGAACTTAGTAATAAGCGTAGTGATTTTTTGACGGAGTGTCAACTGTAGCGTCATTTTAGTGTTGAATCGAGTAGTAGGCAATGTGCTTTCATGAGTTTGTTGGCAGTTTTAACAGCCTGAAATAACCCACTAATATATCGGTCAAAACAAGATTGAATAACAGAAAAATATTGCATCGAGACAAATGTACTTAAAATCTTTGAATAATGACTTAATTAGCTTTAGTATCAAATTTTTGTCTGTAAATACTTACCAAAAGTTTTCAGTGTTGCATGTAGAAAGACCATGTTTTCTTGTAAAATTGAAGTGCCTGTACTAGTTGCAGAAAATATCAACAGCCTACCCATACTGGTAGAGCCGATTTAAGCACAAAATAATACTCAATTACCCAGTGGGGCACAAAATAATGGTCACTGTTTATTGTGGTAGAGCCTGTTGGGGTGCAAAATAATACTAGACTACCTGTAACTAGTGGTAGAGCCCATAGATAAAAGCCTTATGTGGTTTATAAATTATGAAGAAGAGCTTCAAGCTCTTGTAATAGCTGACTACAAAGCTTGAGTCTTTGCTCTGTAGTATTCATCCATCTAGCACTTTTGAATACATTCATGAATCATAGCAATGCCATGCATGTTAGTATTAGAAGTCTATGATGGTTATATTGAAACAATCAAAGTAATTTAATACATTTGACTCTCATTCCAGAGACTTAAATACATGCCTGATCCTAATGCCACTGCACTTGTCATTAAATTTACCAATGCTCTAGGTATTTGAACTCTCCAACATATAGTACCGAGGTAATATACCAGAAACAGAAAGACGAGCAAATACAAAAATGCCCTTGAACCGTGTATCATTTCTAACATTTTACTAGGCGTCTTCGTGTGAACCCCTTCTTGGCCTAGCTTTGCATTTAGCAATTTTGCTTACAAAAGGCAGCACTTCCTTACGATAGTAACTCCTCGTAATAATGATAATGTTTATTACTTATACAGGGTGTATAAAAAAACACGCAATCCTACGTTTAAATAAAAATTTCGAAAAGAGGGGGAATTGGTGAAGGCTGATATTTCCACTGTTTGAAAGCTCTACTATTCAATTTTACAAAAATTGCTTGTTTGTTAAATTTGAACGTGAAATGAGCGAGTAATGTTACTTTGAGTAGGTGGAATTGGACGATTTAATATTTCAGATAGTTTGAATTTATTAAACATTTCATTCAACGTGATTGCAGTTATTCAATGTGGCCACCATTTCTCTGTAAACACAAATCACTTCGACGTTGCATTGCTCGAGCAACTCTTCTTATCAGTTCTGGATTTCCGCGCAAGAAATCTGCCTCAAGCTCTGTCGTCCTTCTCAGATCGGTAGTATCTTGCGGTGGCGTGCGGAAAACTTTGTTCTTAAGATACCCCCAAAGATAGCTAACCTGCCCCGAAATGATCTCGTGCGCTTTTATATCAGATGTATTCGATCTGTCCTGACCTATGCAATTCCAGTTTTTTTCTACGCTTTACCAAAGTATCTTCAAAACGAACTGG
>JAOBYK010577001.1:0-11703 GCA_025434845.1 Phenganax subtilis
GTCATTAGCCAAATATCAAAAGAAAGGTTCAGGATGGGCATTTCATCATATTGAACTTTTAGAAGTTGTTGGAAGTATATATAAACCTCTTAAAGGTTCTTCTTATATTCCAACACCAAAAAAATTAGTTCTTAAAAAGGCCACTATAAATCCTAAAAATTCTGATCAAGACTGCTTTGTTTGGGCAGTACTTATTGCGTTATTTGGAGGTAAAAAATGTCATCCAGAGAGAATAACAAAGTATCTTAGAGATAAGAGAAATTCATTAAATTTAGATGGAATTGAGTTTCCAGTTTCTCTTACAGAGAAAAGCGACAATCCATTTTCTCAAGTTGATAAATTTGAGAGACAAAATCCTGGAATACACATCAATATATTTGGACACAATGGATATTTAGTTTATCCGCTTCGAATTAACAAGGATAAAAATAAAGTAAATGTAAGATTACTACTTTTAGAAGATAGACATTTTACGGTTATTAAAAGTATGAGTAGACTACTAAGTGATCAAATTTCAACAAAGGGTCATGCAAAATTTATATGTGATAACTGTTTAAATGCTTTTGGAAGACAAGATTTACTTGATAAACACTGGGTGGACTGCATAGAAAACAATTGTTCAAAAACGGTGATGCCAAAGAAGGGCTCAATCATAGAATTTAAAAATCAAAAATTTATGAAAAAACTTCCGTTTATAATTTATGCTGACTTTGAGTGTCTATTAAAACCAATAAATAATAAATTAGGCGACTCAACTCTTCAGTATCAAAAACACGAGCCGAGTGGATTTTCTTACTACATTAAATGTATTGACAATGAGATTTATAAGCCAAAGCAAGTTATTTATACAAAAAAGAATGAAAATGAGAATATATCTAAGAAATTTGTTGAGATGATAGAGGCTGAAATGAAAGATATTTATCATAAGCATTTTAGGTTTTCAAAGCCAATTAAACTTACCAAGTCTGACTTACAAGACTATAAAAACGCTACTCACTGTTATGTTTGTAAAGAAAAATTTTTTAAAGACAACAAAGTTGAAAAAGTACAAGACCACTGTCATTTTACAGGAAAATATAGAGGAGCGGCTCATAGTTTGTGTAACCAAAAACTTGTAAAGCCTAAATTTATACCGGTTGTGTTTCACAATCTTGAAGGATATGACTCTCACTTAATTATTAAGAGTCTTGGTCTTTCTGAAGGAGAAATTAGCTGTATTGCAAAAACGGATGAAAAATATATAAGCTTTTCAAAAAATGTACATGTAGACACTTTTAATGATAAAAAAACCGGAAAATTTGTTAAAGTTTTTAGAGAACTTCGATTTATATATTCATTTAAATTTCTAAGTAGTAGCTTAGCCAGTCTAGTTAAAAACTTAGACAAGTCAAAACTTGAAAACTTAAGTTTATTCTTCCCAGATCATGTAGACTTACTTTCAAGAAAAGGAGTCTATCCATACGACTATATGGACTCTCTGGATAGACTAAATGAGACAAAACTACCACCCAAGTCAAAGTTCTACTCAAAATTAAATAAGCAACACATTTCTAAAGAGGACTACTTACACGCACAAAAAGTCTGGAAGACATTAGATATGACAACAATGAGACAATATCACGACTTGTACCTAAAAACAGATGTTCTACTTTTAGCCGATGTATTTGAGAGTTTTAGAGAAATGGGTCTAAATAAGAATAATTTAGATCCTGCTTGGACTTTTACATTGCCAGGTTTTTCATGGGAAGCCATGTTGAAATATACAAAAGTAAAAATAGAGAATATAACAGATCCTGATATGTACATGATGGTAGAAAGAGGAGTTCACGGTGGTCTTTCACTCATTACAAAGAGACACGCAGTTGCAAATAATAAATACCTTAAAAATTATAAGACGAATAAGCCAAATTTATATCTTCCATACTTAGATGCAAATAATCTTTATGGTGGTTCAATGATGAAAAAGTTGCCTCTTAGGAACTTTAGTTGGGCAACTTTAAAAGAGCTATCAAGTCATATAAAAAATTTTCCAAAAAGTAAAAAGTTTGGTTATATTTACGAGGTAGATCTTGAATACCCAGAGAATCTTCATGATTCTCATAGTGACTATCCTTTAGCTCCTGAAAAAATAAAAATAAACGGAGTAGAAAAACTTAACGCCACTTAGAAAGATAAATCTAGATATGTTTTACATCATGAAGTGCTCAAATTTTATTTAGACCAAGGTCTTGTTTTAAAGAAAATACACAGAGGTATTAAATTTGAAGAATCTGATTGGATGAGATCTTATATTGAGTTTAATACAAAACAAAGGCAAGTGGCTAAGACTAAGTTTGAAACAGATTTTTTCAAGTTACTAAACAATTCAATTTATGGAAAGACATTACAAAATATTCGTGATTACTCAGATGTGAAATTAGTAAATTCAATAGAGAAAGCTAAAAAGTTGTTTGCTAAGCCAAATTACAAATCGGTGACAATATTTGATGAAAATCTAATCGCAGTTCACATGCACAAGACGAGTCTTGTTTTAAACAAGCCTAAACAAATTGGCATGACTATTTTGGATCACTCAAAAATTACAATGTACAACTTTCACTATAACTATATTAAACCGAAGTTTGGAGAGTCTGCAAAACTACTATTCACAGATACAGACTCACTCTGTTATGAAATTAAAGATGAAGACTACTATGAAAAAATAGCTCCAGACTTAGAAGAATGGTTTGATACTTCTGAGTTTAATAATCCAAACATTCCTTGTATTAAGACTGGACTTAATAAGAAAGTACCGGGAAAAATGAAAGATGAACTTTGTGGAGCACAAATTACAGAGTTTGTAGGTTTAAGACCAAAATGTTATACTTTCACTGACTCTTATAACACAGAGACTAAGAAAGCGAAAGGAATAAGCAAATCAGTCATTCAAGATGAGCTTAAATTTAAAGACTATTTAAATTGTTTACTTACCGGTAAAGAAGAGCGTAGAAAGATGAGAATTATAAGATCACACAAACATGAACTATTTACAGAAGAAATAGACAAGATAGCACTAAGTTCAGACAATGATAAAAGATATATACTTCCAGATGGAATCAACACATTAGCTCATGGACATTATAGAATTAAAGAACTAGAGGCTTGATCTCGAGGACTCGCTCGAGACAAGTGGACTACATATTTTAAATTCCTAATGACCCCAACTTTTTCAACTTTTGAAAATTATTTTTTCAAGTTGAAAATTTTTGGGGTCATTAGGAATGTGCCCACGAGTCTCGCTAAAGTCCTCGACAAGTATCAAGTTACTTGTTCGTTCTAGGCTTGGGAATAGAGTCTTTTGGTTCCGGTCTGTGTTTATCAAATTCATGAAATTCGATCTTATAAGTTTCATTATGAATATATAATTTAACATTTCTGTCATAAGCTTGTTTGATACTCCCAGGATTTATATTAAAGAATTTAGCCGCTTTACCAAGACTTGGAAAAGACTCGATCCAACCAGAATCTAAATGAATCAATCTCACAGGACGAGGAGTCTTCATGGCTTCTTTACAAAAGGTAACATATTTTTCGTCTAAAGGTATATTTTCAATTCCAAGTGCTTCACAAAGTCTGTCTTTACTCATTTTACTACAATATTTAATTCCAATCTCTTTTGCCATTTCTCTTAGTTTGGTTAAAGACAAGTGACTCATTTATTTATATGTAAAGACTTTTTCTGTTAAAATATAAGTTTACCAAACACAAGACCACCAGTAAGACCTAATACACCAGAAGCTATATGTTGATACTTTTGCATCTCATTAGATGGTCTATAGTAGTCATCTAAGACAGGTTCTCTAGAAAAATCTAAATTAGTTTTTTGAAGTTCCTCATGAAGTCGATCTAAAGATTCATTAGTAGAATTAATATCCTGATTAGCATCTGAAAGCTCTTGTCTAAGTCTAACCATTTATCTTTTCTTTGAGTCTCTTTTTCAACCCATTTCTCTTTCTCAGAAGCAAGTTTCTCTAAAGCCAAATTATGTCTTTTCATTTCTTTTTCATAACCCTGATGATTTAACTTACTAAACAAAAATCCAGCTCCTGCAAAAGCAAAAGCGTTAAAAATACCAGCTGCTACTGTTGAGGTCATTTATTTTCAAGAGTCTATTTTTTCTGGTATGATTTTCTTATCTTCAAGATACTTTACAATAACACTTCCAATCATAACAGCGCCTCCTAGTTTTAATGCTCCATTAATACTTTGAGAAGTACCTAGAGGTTCTCCAAAAGCTTTTTTACTCAACATAGAAACAGTTACAGCTGACACTGTAAGCACAGCTGCAGAGTAAATTTGATTAATATATTCTTTTTTGTTGTCACTCATTTATTTAATAATATTATATCTTTCTGTTTTAAAAATTTAGTCAAAAGTGTCTAACTTAGTCTCAGACCTAGTTTCAAGTTGTGGTTCAGATTCTTCTATGATAGAACTTAACATCTGTCTTTTTTCTAGAGGTCTTTTTTCTGGGTACTTCATGTAACAAAATATTCCAAGTCCAAGTATACTAATAATACCAACTATATAAAACGTGTTTGAACCTGTGTCACCTTTAAGTTCTTCGAGACGCCTCTTGTTCAACCTTTTTAGGATCTTTAACTTTAATTTGTGTAGTTACAACTGGAGATTGAACATCTGGAGCAACAACAACTGGAACTTTAGTTTCAGTTTCTGGTGTTTTTTTAGGAGTTTCAGTTCCTTCACTCATTTATTTAATAATAGTTTATCTTTCTGTTTCAGTCTCCACAGCAACATTTAAATTAGACTCATTTCCATAATTACCTCCTGCTGTTTTTCTCATTTGAATATAAAACATAACCACATCATTAATGTTTCTGATCTGATCTTTAAGATAAAATGAAATATTTAATGGAACAGCTTGATAATCACAAAAATTTAATATATTTTGATCAGTAATGTCTACTGTTTTTATGACTTTTTGCTGTTTAGATTTATTTTTCATAAGTACAAAAGTTGAGTACTCAACACTAAGGTTTGTAATGACAGCGTCATTGTCAAATGTATGATTTAACAAGGTTACTTTTGTCTTATCATTTACATCTGGAAGATAGATTGAACTAATTGGATAGCCGCTGTTCAACGTTTTTGGTATGCTATAACCAACGACTCCATGTAAACCTCTATACGAAAAATTATACAAGTATGTTTTAACAACTTTAGGTTTAGCTGACCCGTCTCTCAGACTGGTCAGATCTGGTGTGTAGCCATAATTTAAAGTCATTTATTTAAAGTAAGTTAGTTTTACTGTCTAAACAAATTCTCAAAATTGTTTCATTTTTATAGTTTGTAGGAGGATTAATTTGTTTCATCTTGATGTATAACAATACAATTTTACTTGGATCACTCACATAATCATCAAGGTTAAATGACTTATTTATAATGAACACATGATTTCCATTTGGCTTTCCAAAATAATTTTTATTATCATTTCCTCTGACTACTCCATGATAGTTTCCAAACATATAAATTGAATCTCCAAGATTAAACTCTTTCTTAGATTTGTCTTTTTTAACAACAACTAACTTGTAGTGGACTTTGAAGTCATCATGCAAAGTACTATCTGTATCAATAGTATGAGTTTGAAGTGTTAATTTGGTACTTTTGTTACATGCACGTTTTCAACATAAAGAATACTCAACGGAATTCCATTGAGCAACTTGGCAGGATTTGCCCACGCAGATGTTAATTCATTAAAAATCAAATCAAAATATAGTTTTTCTTTTAGTGTTGTTTGTATTAGTTTATAACCGTAATTTAAAGTCATCTAATTTATTTAACATAAGTTTGTTTTACTGTTTCAGCGAGTCTTGTAAGAAGTAGGCCGAGTATTAACATAGTACCTGCTGTTATTAGATGACTTGAAGATGATTCAGTGTCACTTACAAAACTACTTGAGTTGTTTGTAGGTACTTTTGAAGAGTTTTTAAGGTCAATTTTTTTACTTGAAATTTGCTCAAAACTAGTATTAGGTACTTTTGAGGAGTTTTTAAGGTCAACAAAACTATTTGTAGGAATTTTTGAGGACTTTTTAAGGAGAATTTTTTACTTGAAATTTGTTCAAAATTTGTCTTAGGAGATTTTGAGGAGTTTTTAAGGAGAATTTTTTTGCTTGAAATTTGCTCAAAGTTGATGTTTTCATTCTTACCAAATTTCATACTTGTTGTAGCAGTAGTTAAAGTATTATTAAATCCTTCTACAGGCGTATCTAAAATAATCATATCAGAAAGAATTAAAATAATTCCCGGACTTACTACCATATTTAGAATAACATTTGTATTTTGAATAGCTTTTCTCATATCAGAGATCAAGACAGTAGGATCATCTTGAACTATAGTGTCTTGGACTAATTTATGAAACACGTCTTGAGTCTGAGAACTTTTTGCTCCTTTGTTCACAATAGACCATCTTGTCTTGGCTTGAGATCCAAGAATACAATAAACAAAACTTTCCATGGCTTGTTGTAAGAGTTTTTGACCCATCTTTGTAAGTCCATCAGAAGTTTTCTTTAGGAATGACTTAAAGTCTTCTGGGGGTTTCTTGGAACTACTTTATCAACATATTCGTACCCAATTCCAAGAATTCCCATAGAATGATTATTTTTAGGAAACACATAGTGAGACTTTCTTACTCCTGGATTCTTTTCTAAGAAATAACTCATGGCTTCTCTGGTGTGTTTCAGTTTGTACTTCCAAACTTTCTTCGTAGGAATATTCTTCTGAATAAGATTAAGATCATCTTTGTTGACAAAAGGATGCAGTTTGTTTGGATATCTCAAGAACCTCTTCATATGATAATAAAAGTAATATTTTGCAATACTTGAAATCACTTTAGGTTGACCTAATCTAGTAAAATGTTCTAAAGACATTCCTGACTTATAACTCAAAACATAAGCAGCGACTAAACTTGTAAAATAAGGATCCTCAAGATAGTTGAATTTCTCTTTGGTAATGTCTGAAATGTTGTCAGAGTTTTTCCACTTAATGTCAAGTGGTTCAAGTTGACACTTGAAATGATCTGATGGATTCACATAAATTTCAAATGATTCAAAATTAACTTTATTCTCTGTAAGTTTTAGTCCAGTCATTGTACCTCTAGAGTTCCAGATTCTAGGAGTCCAAAATAAAGAATAATAGTATTTATCTTTAAATGTCTTAGAAGTAATATCTGTGCCATAATCACTTGTGACGTCATAATCTATACTTGTGTCAAAGGTCAAAGTATTTGGATCCACGAGGACATTAAATTCAAACTTATCTAGGTCAGCATTGGGGTACTTTTTACTAAAGTCACTTTTAAGTTTCTTGACTTGAGTATTATGAATACTCATAACTTTTTCATAATTTTCTCCATAGACAACCTTGTAATATCTTTCAAGTTCATTGTCATTCATTTATTTATAAAAACCTTAGTATCCTGTGACAGAATAATAAGAATTGTTTAAATAAATGAACAAGCTTACTGTATTTATTATTGGTGGTCATAAAGAATTTCATATAGACAAAAGAATTACAACAACTTCAGACTCTAAACTGTTTTTAAAATCAGCTTCTATTAATTGGAACACTAGAAATATTATTTCTAGGAAAAACAATTTCATTTCCAAAGACTCTATGACACTTTTACTTCCGGTTGGTTATTTAACTTTTGAAGACATTCAAAAAGAACTAGTCAAGTATAAAATTGAACTACTTAAACTTCCTTACACAAACAAGTGTAAAATATATTGTAAAGAAGAGAATTTAAATCTTAAGAATTTTGGACTACTTTTAGGTTTTTCAAAAGATAAGAAAATACCTCAAAACACATGGACAGAGTCTGAATCTGAATGTGACATAAATCTTGGTCTTCGTTATGTTAGTCTTTGTTGTGATGCTGTCAATAAATCAGTGAATTTTAACCCAGAAGGAGAAAAAAGCTCCTCATTTCTAACTTTACCAATTGTGACGAGTCAAAGTCTTAATGGCTCTGTAACTCATTATAAAGACATTGAAAGTGAAGTTACACTTTATAATGGAATTTGGGAGAGGTTTACTTTTGATGTCATCACTAATCTTGGCGGAGACATCCAAGTTGGAGATGTCTTGTTAGAATTATACATCCAATAATACTGAAAACTAAAGTTCTTTTAAATAAATGGATAGTTTTGCAAAGGAACAAAAATTAAGAAACTTGTATTATAATCCAAAAACTGGGTACTAAGTCTTGTCTGCCGAAAAACTCTATCAAAAAGCTCTTGAAGAAGGTCTACATGTTTCAAGAAAAGAAATTAAAGAATGGTTGAAAAAACAAGACACCTTCACTAGATATAAACGCGCTGTTAGACCTCGTAAGTTCTTAAAGACTTATGTTAACAATTTAGCTGATCAAGTTCAAATGGACTTGGTCGATATGAAAAAACTCTCAAGTTCAAACGATGATTTTCGTTGGATTCTTACTTGTGTTGAAGTGTTATCTAGGTTTGCTTTTACAGTTCCTGTGTATCGTAAGGACATGAAAAGTATGACAAAGTCTGTGGAGGTCTTACTTTCTGAGTTTAAATCAAGATTTGGGAAATACCCTAAAGTTGTTCAATTTGATGAAGGAAAAGAGTTTTACAACGTTGGAGTAAAAAATTTACTTGAGAGTCATAATATAAAATATTTTTCTACTTATTCTGAAAGAAAAGCAGCAATCGTTGAGAGATTTAATCGTACCCTAAAGTCTATGATGTGGAAATATTTTTACTCTCAAGGAACTTATGAATGGACAGATATTTTAGACGATCTTACTTATAACTACAACCACAAAAACATAGTACTATTCTTATGAAACCTTCTGACGTAGACAAGTATAATGAACATCAAGTTTGGATGACTTTGTATGGATCTTGGACAGGAGAATATCCTTTACCAAAATATAAAGTAGGAGAAAATTTCAGAGTAAGTAGGTACAAAACTATTTTTGAAAAAGGTTACAAAGCTAATTTCACAGAAGAAATTTTTAAGATCTCCAAAGTCTTTCGAGGAGATCCAAATACTTATGAGATTGAAGACACCGATGGTGAATCTATTCTTGGAAAATTTTATGAAGAAGAACTGAGTCCTGTTGATAAACGAGATAATGTTTTTAGAGTTGAAAAAATTCTTAGGACTCGTGGAGATAAAGTTTTAGTCAAGTGGTTAGGATATGATAATAAACATAATTCTTGGATTAAGAAAACAGATATCTCACCTCTTAATAAATAAATGGAAAACAACGAATTGAATGATTTAGATTTGAAAAATAAACCTATTCTACAGGACAACACAAATCAAGATTTTGAAGATTCCGTAATTGACAATGAACCTCGTGATATTGATATCAGTGATATGGGAGAAACTTCATTTATTAATCCCAGTTTCAAAGATTTAGATACAACTTTAGAAGATATTAAAAGACCAGAAAATCTACCTACTAAAGTGGTTGAAAATTTTATAAGACAAAATTATCCTGATTTCAGGTTTGAAAACACAGATAGAGAAATTGAATTTAGAAATAATATTGGTGTCTCATCAAGAAATCATATAACCTATAAACCAGTACAAAAAAACAATGAAAGAGGAACCGCTAAAATTGTTTTAATAAGAGAAAAAAATACTCTTAGATATAATACAGCAAAATCAATACTTATAAAAACTGCAGTAGATCAGTTCAAAGAAGAAATAGACTTAATCATCAGAGAAAGAGAAAGTGTTCTCATAAGCACTACCGAAAACACACCTTATCTTGAAGGATTGACTCCACAAGAAAATAGAGAATTTCAAGGAGTATTAAATCCTACTGAGACCACTTTTAACCGATTAGGAGATGATGGTGCTCTTCAAAGACAAGCCAATCATTTTCAATAATTACTTAATGAAACTATAGATCAAAGAGATGCCACAGAAAATCCTGAAGAATTTATTGAACTTGAAGAAAGAGTTGTTGATTTAAGAGAAGCTTATGATAGAACAATAAGTCAAAGAAGTAATGAAGAAACTAGAAATAATCAAATTTTAGATCTTGAGAGACTTGAAAAATTTAAAAAGTGGGCAAAAGAAAATTTAGTTGCTTTAAGTGGAGTTGCTATAGCTGTTGGTGGTATAATCACTTCTATTATCATTGGAGGAAGAACCGTGATTCAAAAAGGAGCTCAAGCTACTAGTGCTTTTGCAAAGACCTTAGCAAAGATAGCAAAAGAGTTAGGTCCCATCGGAAGTACAATATTAAATTTGGTTGGTACTGCTTTAAAGTGGGGAGCCAAAGGAATAAGTTTCTTAGCAAATAATTTATGGATATTAGCCTTAGCTTTAACTTGGTTTATTTATGATTTTTTTAAGAACAAACGAAAACAGAAAAGATAAATATTATTAAATAAATGGAAGAACTTATACCTGGTTTTAGAAAACTTAAAATGAGTGATATCAAAGGAATTAGAACAAAACATACCATTACTTTTAATCCTAATAAGGCAAATCCTGGAGAAGAAATTTATGTTGATATTCCAAAATTAAAATCTGATGTTTGTTTAGTTCCTGGTAGTTTAAATCTTAAATTTGATTTTAAAAATAAAAATGATAAATCTTGGTTTTTAAATAATCTTGGAAAACTTTTAGTAGAAAAACTAACTATTTCTGTTGGAGGAGAAAATGTTTATGATAATAATGGTCATAGTGAACTTGAAGTTTACAAAGACTTGTGGTTATCTGAAAGAGTTAGATTTGAAAGAATAGAATTTGGAATTTCAAATGAAAATACTAGAAAATTAATTTCTGGTTCTGATGACGGTGCAAAGACTGGAACAGCACAAAAAGTTTCAGATGCTTTAATGGCTTCAGTTCACGGAGCAAAACAAAAAGTCAAATTAGATAAAATCATAGGAGATCATGGACTACTTGCTCCTTACTCCATGGGTCATAATTTTCAATTTAAGATTACTCTTCCAGCTGCTTCAAGTATTATGAAACCCCAAAGTGGAGAAAGTGTAGAAGGTTATACTTTAGAAAATATTGAACTAGAATATGAAACAATTGAAAATGAGACTTTGGCTAGTCAAGCTTTATCTGGTTATGATGTTGGAAGAAGTTTAAGTTTTGAACATGTTACTTTAATGAAAACTGTTGAATGGGATAAATCTTCTACTTTAATCAATGAAACTGTGAATCTTCCTAGAAAAAGTATGAGTGCTATTGTGATGTTATTTAGAAACAAAACCATCAAAGATAGTGAAAAATATGTGTATCCAAATATTGAATCTGTTAAGGTGACTATCGAAGGAGTTCCTAATTGTGTTTATAGTCAAGGCATTAAAAAAGAAGACTTGTATCCAGAAGCAAAAAGACTTTTTAATAAAGACTATAATACTTCTCAAATGATCATTAGTAAATTCTTTAAAGACAAATTTTCTTTGGTCATTGATCTTAGAACTATAGAAGATAAAAATGTATTTGGATCTGGTAAAAAATTAGTCAATACACAAAACGGAGTTTTATTAGAAATTAAAAAGAAAGCTACAACAGCCAATATAATGTGTAAAATATTTGTGACTAGTGATGCTTTGATTAATTTTAAAAACAAAGTCATTGAAAATGTACACTACTGAAAACTTAGATAGTATTAAATAAATGAGAGGATTTAATCATA
>JAOBYK010577112.1:0-11703 GCA_025434845.1 Phenganax subtilis
TGATCCAGGCATCGAACTCCGAAAGGAAGCAAGAACTCGTGAGATTGCCCTCCAGGCGATGATCTCGGCAACCAGCGCCGCCAGAGTTCAACGTGCATTGAATTCCCAGACATCACTCACAGGAACGGAGAGATTTTCTCCGGGAGATCTCGTAGAATTGTATCGAACCCCACCAAATAAAGATACCACAGGTTGGTCAGGACCTTATGAAGTGGTAGAATGCAAAGGCCTTGATGGAGTTGTGATCCTTAAGATTCATGGCCAGAACAGACCATATAGACTGCAAGATGTGCGTCACGCATATCATGCTTGTTCGGTATCTTTAGTGGGGCACACATGTTCAAATGCATCAGCAGCAGCATTGTCTTACGTCCACGATTGGCTTGAACAGCAGAATCCAGGCAGAGTTGAAACGTTTGGTTATATCATGAATGCACATGATGAACAGATCTTGTCAAAGGCAACCAGGAGATGGCCAAAGGTTTCTCGTGCTTTAGAATTGTTGGTCCGCCAATCGTTGCAGTTAGACCATGTCTGCACTGTTCGCATTGGAAGAGGTGTTCATTTTCTCCCTAAGATGTTAGGCCCGCAGAATAATATCATCTTTAATTGGAACACCTTAAGCCCAGACAGTATGATAGTCCACCAATCCGACAATGTGAAATTGAATGTATCGAAACTTTTTGGAGAGCAGGCAGTGCATCACGCAACCATGCAGTGCATCAAGCTGCAAGCGGATGCTGGGCTGATTATAGATGAAGAAGCTGCTCCACCGGTCTTCACGCCAGAAGAGGACCAATCCAGTGAAGCACCGAATGACAGATTGAGCACCATTCCCGAAGAATCGATCTCGTCCGAGGCAGAGGCTTTGTTTGTTGAGCACTTCTCTCAAGCACCATCGACAGAAGCAGCAGACTTGAGAGAGTTGTGCGAGTTTCTGGTGCGCGACACGCAGTGCCAGACAGACACTGATCTTCCTCAGGAAGAGTTCCTAAACCAGCAGGCATTTGTATTTGAAAAGTTTGATCAGCATGCAGATTGGAATGAACAGTCATTGACTTACGTGGAGCAACATTCGCACTTTGACACATGTGAACAAACAGAAGATAATGCGCCGTTTGTAGAAATGTATGTAAGTCATGAGATTTCAAACTGGTTTGCAGAAACTGAAACTGAATGTACAAAAGAATCTTTTCAAGTACAGATATTTGCATCGGAGGAAATCAAAAGAACTGTCATTCGTAGGGAAACAGACATTGTAACTCCCGAAGAAATGACTCAATATAAGGACATGATTGATGCCGCTACAGTTGCTGAATATCGAACTTGGGAAAAGTATAAATGTTTTAAGAGAATTCCCAAATCGGAGGCCAAGGTCTTGATCGATGCACGTTTTGTGGCCAAGTGGAAGTTCGTGGATGGAGTCCGTGGCATCAGAATGCGGATGGCTTTGCGAGGCTTTCGCGAACCACACGGACCTGAAGAACAGAACTACTCAGGGACTGCACATCGTGCATCTCAGAAGGCCCTTGTGAGCCTTGCCGCGTGCAACAAGCACTGGCGGTTTCTTTCGGCGGATGTGTCAAAAGCATTCTTGCAGGGTGCTAGCTTCAGTGAGATTCACCAGCTTACAGGTGAACCAGAGAAGCATCTGTCTTTCACGGTGCCGGCAGGGACAGCTAGGCACTTGAGGCAGATCCCAGGCTATGAAGACTTCAACGAGCGCACGGAGTGTTTGATGTGCCTCAAGCCTGGAACTGGTTGTAGGGACGCGCCTAAGGCATTTTCACTAAGACTAGCCCAGATAACCCAAGGTATTTGTGGTTTGAAACCCTGCTCGTATGACCCACAACTCGAAGTATTAATAAGGAATGATGAAGTAGTGATGGTAGTGTCTAAGCACGTAGATGATCTTAAAATTGCTGGTGAGCCAGTTGAAGTTGAAAAGTTCATGAAAGAGATTGAAAAGCATTTCGGAAAACTCACAGTCAACGAAAACAAGTTCATGAATTGTGGCATTAATCATGAACGTGACCACTCCGGAACGATTTCAATGGATCAAAATGAATATATTTCAGCTTTTATCCCGATTAATCCTAAGCACTATCAACACCTGAAGCCGACCGACCAATGCCCACCAACACTACAGGCGCTATACTGGAGCCTTCTAGGGGCTGTAGCCTACACGAGTCTTACGCAAGCTTGGGTGGCCGTATACATTGTAGCACTTCAACGTGTGACACATGCTCCACAAGTGATTCATGTAAAACGGCTTAACAGCTTGACCCGTGAATTGAAGAGAAGGCCACAGAAACTTGTCTATCCAACCATGAAAGCGACAGGAGATTTGTGGTTGTTCTCGGATGCATCCTTCACGAAAGAAGGTGATGCGACCAAAGGTTACAGCATGAAAGGTTCTCTCGTGCTTCGTGAAGGGATTCTTCACGATGGTTCGAAGCGCTTCCACCTGATAGATGCAACCACTCAGTCGCAAAGACTGGTGGTGCGCTCTACGTTTAGTGCTGAATTGTTGGCTCTCACTGGAGCCACGGATCATGCATTCTTGTATTTGGTCACTTTTGAAGAACTCATCCATGGACCCATGAGACCAGAACGACTCCTGAGGATGAGGGAGGAAGGTGGCTTTAAAACTAAACTTGTAATCATGATCGATGCCAAAAGTGTATATCACTCAATCAAAAATTCCAGTGGTAAGTATCCGGCAGAAAAATCTCTCCTAGGCCATATCCATTGGATTAAAGAACTTAAGAGCACAGGCATCATTTCGGCACTTCTTTGGGTGGACACTCGCGATATGCGAGCTGCGACCGCAGAGCCCTGCTTGAGGCCATGTCAGGCCGGTGTTCGCTCGCACACCCTTTCGAATCCTTCTGATCCTCAGAGGGACACGCATTCGTAGGTGCACCTCCAAAGTGAGGGTCCCGCTGAGTGAACTCAGCTCGTGAACGGTGGTGATCTGGGTACGCCTTTGAATACAGTTCCTACCAACTCAACAGAAGCCACCCGACTAGAAGGGTACGTGATCGTCCCATGGTGGTTCAAGGGCGGACCCGGGTCAACACAAGTTCCAACACAAGACATAATTCATAGCGACAGAAACAAGTGTTCAGCTTTTAGCTTTCGATACGTCGCGTATCGTCGCTCTAGACGGTTTTTCTAGTTGGTAGCGGAGCCGGTAACCCCGGCGTAGGCAGATCCAGGGCACCCTGACTTGCATCTCCTTTTCGGGTTGACTAGGTCACGATCCATCCATATCAAGATATAGCATCTATCTAGCTAGGTGACCACCATGCTTATCTTCACCCGAGCCGGCGCGATGATGTTCTCGCTTGTCTTTGTGATCTTGTTGGGGGGAGGCCGTACCCCACCTGTTGCACAGAGCTTGGAAGTGAATGTGACCTCGAGCTCGGCCGTGTCTGGTCCATTTCGGCCGGACCAGGCACGGCCAGACTCGAGCCTCTCGGATTCGCTGCCAAAGCGGGACTCACCGCCAGAGCGGAAGGATCGCAAGCAGGGAGCGCAAGATCCTAAGCTTCGCTCCTACCATAGGGCCAGCCTTAAGACTCGATCGTCTCGGAAGGGTTCTCGGAGCGCTGAACTCAAGAGGAGGCGACGCAAGCGGTGGTTGAAGGCCCGACACAAGGATGCATTGTCGAATTCGAGTGCTTGGAATTCATCAAACGCTTCAATCTCCATCTCGGAAGAGATCAGAGGGATTGTTGAAAGTACGCTGTTGGCGTCCAGCTCATCTCCCGAAGAGGATCTTGTCGGACGCCGCCTGATGAATACACGTATGCCGATTGGAATCTTTGATAGGAGCATCGTCTTGATCCAGTATGTGGCTGCATCTTTGGCAGCGGTTGCCCCATGCTGTGTTCTCGGATTCATGCATCCCGGATTTGGTTCCTCTCGCAACCCCAAGCTGCCACCAAGCTGGGGGCCTGAGCTTGAAAGCAACTATCCCTTCGTCCATTGGAGCCGTGATGTGCTTCTGTGGAGCATCATGAGCGAATGGGATGGTGGCCGGAAGGCAGCAGCGCTTCTCAGTGTGCTGACTGGCAATGCCAGAGAGCTTGCTAGGACGATCCCTCCAGCAGTGATCTTGAATGGAGGCGTGATCAATGGCCAGGCCGTGGACTCGGTGACCTTCATCATGCATTCGCTTGCCCAAAGGTATGCAAGGCTTGGTGAGGAACAGCGTCTCGAGGCCATCCAAGGCCTGCTTTCGTTCGGTAGGCATTCGGGCGAGAGGATCGACGCCTTGTTGCAGAGGTTCGATGGTGCTAGGATCAAGGCTCAAGAGCATGGCAATCTTGTCCTGTCACCCCAAGGCCTCAGTTGGTTGCTTCTCAGGGCGGTAGGAGTTTCAGAACATCAGTTGTTGAATCTCTTGGCGACACCGCCATTGAATGGGAACCTGCCAGCAGATGATCAAGGTATGGAGGCATTGAAGTCAGCACTTCGTCGAATGGGCCACATTGTTGAGAGGACACCAGGCAATGTAGCATCTTCGATGAACCGACCCAACCAAAGGTTCAATCAGGCATATTTTGGTGAGAATTTGGCACAAAGCCCAGATCAGTTCCAGGACATGTCATGGTCGAACTTTGAACATTATCCTGCAATGCCAGCCAATGATGCATCGTCATCGTATCAGCCCCCCCATACCCATATGACAACCCCGCCGCATATTATGCAGATGATGATTCGTGTGCAGATAGTGACACATCATCCAACACATCCCCTGTTCATGAGGAGGACATGCCAGAGGAGTTCGCCAGGCCGGAATCCGAAACGCATCGTCTTTGGTGGGCGTATAGCCGTGCAAAGCAGGCTTGGCGTTCGCACATGAACAAGCCCACCCGGAGAGTTCGTAGGTTCTTGAAGAGGGGTGGCAAGGGAAAGAAAGGGGGTAAGGGTAAGGGTAAGGCTAAGATTCAATCCACAAGCCAAAATGCCGGTGCGTATCTAGCATCATTGTCCGACCATGAAGTTGCATCCATGTTCCCCATGGCCAAGGGTCGCAATTGGCGCAAGTCGTCCGGTAAGGGCAAGGGCAGAAGAGGCAATCCCCGGGGCAAGAATGGAGAGATCATGAAATGCCATCAGTGTGGTAGCACCGAACATCTTGTGAACAAGTGTCCACAACGATCTCAATCCAACACCACATTGTTCATTGAAACGCATGCACCATTGAGTAGCCAAGCGGCACATGATCTCCCCCCTGGAATCATCAGTGGTACGTTCTTAATGGTTGAAGAAGCCGATCCATTGCAACAGAACGATCCGTGGAGTTCGCAGTCGTATCCCATGCCACAGGGACAGCCGACCTCGTACGGACCGACTCGATCGCATTCGTACCAAGGACACATGCCACAGATGCCTCAGATGCCTTCGTTCCAGCCGGCGGCCCCGTCAGTCATGTCATGGCAGGCTCCATCCACAACCACATCATGGACCATCCCTGCGACACCCATGTCAGCACATAATCCATTGGCCCCGAATACAACATTCCGACCTTTTCCATTACGTCCCCAAAGCAATTCGCCCGCCAGTTCTCAACAGAATGATGCATTGCCACAACAACCAGCTGACGCAGGATTTTGACCTCAAGAAGTACAACCAGATCGACAACCAATCCAACCAGATCGACATCAAACTGATCGTCGTGACACGCCAGTGCCCTCAGTCCCGTTGTGGGCCAACATGCCAGAGTTCCAATTCGTCTTGGGCTCAATGCCAATGCCACCACCTGAGTTCGTGCATCCGATTCAGCAGAACGTCGTAAGTTCATTGGATAGGTATCAAAGTCAGATAATCTCAGATATCCATGACACGTCCCTGCTGTTGAACATGGAGCCATCTCAACGACCTCAAGGTGAAGAGTCAATCGTGTCCGTCGATCCAAACCAAGCCGTGTCACTGCAGCCATTTCAGGTAGTTGGACAGACCTTGAATGCATTAGAGCTTGAGCGGAGACAGAAGGAAAGGCGAGATCTTGAATCAAGAGTCCGTGCAGCCCTTCGCACTGTCGAGCCACAGCCTGTTCATGAGATTCCTGTCCCGTCCGCCACTTCTCGTGAGACATCCAATCACTCACGTTTTGATGGTTTTGATGGCTCAGTTGACACCTGCACCATCTGCCAAGAGGAGTTCGCAAATGCAGAGCCGTTAGTTCGTCTTTGCTGCAGGCACCTGTTCCATGAGACTTGTTGGACCGAGTTGCTAGTCCGTGAAGAGCAGCCAGAGTGTCCCACATGCCGAGGAGCCGGCAATGTCATTGCGAACTTCAGGTATGTCAGTGTTGATGCACAGCATACGCCACGCCATCGTGACCCGCCAGAGGAAGAGAGCTTTGGAACACCCGAGCAACAGGCTTGGCCGTGGTGGCTGGATGCATCCGAAGGAGTGTATCATGCTCAAACCCAATTGGCAGGTGGTTCAAGCATCATTGTTGATCCAGGCGCATACACAAACCTGTGTGGCAGGAAGTGGGCGACACGCCAGGCGGAAGCAGCAAGAGAGTATGGCCAAAGGTCTTATCAGTCCGACATGCCCAATCCCATGGTGATTCGAGGTGTCGGCAATGGCACGCAGGGCTGCACCAAGTCCACCAATGTCCCGGTGGCTGTCCCTCGTGTGATTCGACCGCAGGACGGGTCAGATCGACCTCTCGCTCCGGGTGCAGGAGAAGCCGTTCGTTTCTCCTTCGAGGCACCAGTTGTTGATGGTCCTGGCGAAGATCTTCCTGCATTGCTTGGCCTGAAGTCCTTGACAGGACGAGGTGCTGTGCTTGAGATGAGGGAAGGCCATGAGCTCCTCACCTTCCCAGGGCCGGAGGGGTATCAGGTCTCGTGGGGCCCCGGCGCGATGCACATCCCGTTGAGTCGCGCGCCGAGCGGTCACCTCGTCTTCAGGACTGATGCCTTCTCCCAACTTCAAGCTGCACATGGAGTTGGCAAGTCTGGAGTCTCCTACAACCTCCTGTCGGAGGTGGAACTTCAGCCATCCGGTGTCTATGTTACTGGCGATCCAAGGGCGACAGCTTCGACCGCGTCTTCGAGTGCACCACCTGATATGACCACGACCCCAAGTGCACCAACTGTCGCGACGCCAATAGCACCGACTGTAGCACCAACACCGGTTCCGCCAACTACAGCACCCATGCCAACAGCACCATCGTCCACAGCAGGTCCAAAGATGGAGTCAAGTCCGAGTGCACCAGTGTCCGTACCACCGCAGGTCAATGTCCCTCCTGCGACACCAAGGACAGCACCACCGATTGGCAGCATCTTTGAAAGAATGGTTTCATCATCATTGATTACAAGAGGACCGCCGCCTGCCAAGCCGAAGTCAGTAGAGACCCATGCCAAGTCCAAAGCAGCTTCCCTGAGGCTTCGTTCGCATTCGCCAGGAGTGGCCTCGCCACCGAGTCCAGCGACTGCAAAGGCAAAGGTTGGAACAAGATCGAACTCACCACCTGAAGTTCCAGCCAAAGCAAAAGCCCGTTCGAAGCCGTCTGATCCAGCATCGAGGCCCAGGACGATGCCTACACAGCCTAAGGGTAGTGTAAGGGTCTCAGAAGGAAAGCAAAGTGAAGGCCGTCCGGCCCGTATTGTCCCAGCGCCACCTGGTCAGAGATCAGCAAAGCCTGTTATAGTTCCTGCTAAGTATCCACCACCTTCTGAACCGAAGGTTGTTCCTGCCAAGTATCAACCAGTGGTGGACACACCCGCTGCACCAGCAAAGGCTACTACAATCGTAGAGACCGAACCGACCATTGAAGTGGAACCATCACCTGCAAAATCCCCTGAGCCAGCTGGTCCACCAGCGAAGATCCCACCTGTACCGGATCTGAGACGGATCATTGCAACGACCACTGCAGCCAAGTCAGCACCACCGTCGTACGAGGTGGATGACACCCTGCCGCTTTTGACTGCCAGTGCAAGTGTTCGTTCGATCGATCGGTCTAGGAACAGAATCCTGAGCACATTTTATGATCCTCGACTTGGTCCACAAGAGCCAACAGGTCCACCTCCTGAGCCCACCGAAGAGCCACCATCAGGTAGTAGAAGACCACCTGAACCAGTTGCCGAGGAGTCAGAGGATGAGCATTGGGGGGACTGGGGTCCGGTAGGTCGTGAGCCTAAGTCATCCAGTCGTGCAGCGCCGTATCGGCCACGATCGCCTGATCCGTGAACGAATCAGCATTCCCATTGTTCGAAAGGTTGCCGTTTGCAGCGATTGTTGAAGACACCGGTAAGATAGGCAACCTGTACCAAGCTAAAGGATATCAGATAGAAGTCCTAGATCCAAGAGCCATCCTGTATTCGAAAAGCCGCATCACAAAGCAGATTCGTCGAGGCCAGTTCGATTCGGTTTGGATCCATGGTCCCGTTCGAGGCAGGCATGTCCATGCTAGTAAGTTTAGTGCTTGCATAGATGAAGTATCAAACATGTTAATAGCGGCCGAAGAAAGTGACGTCCCTTGTATGTTGATAAGTGCATTTGGCAACATGTGGCAACACCCATTGTTGAATCAGATTGCTAATAGTCCAAGATGGGATAAGTGCTTCCACCGCTTGTGCCACTTCAACATTCGCATAGACAATGCAATGGAATCACCATCAAGCGCGTGCATTGTTAGTCTCAGCTCCAACATGCAGGTCCGTCACCATTCGTGCCGCTGCAATACATGTGACCATGTCATGGACTGGAACACAGAAGGCTGCCATGAGCAACGCAACATCGCCATAAGTCAGATTGCCCAACAACTGTTTGATGACGCAGTTCCAGTCGCAGACGCAAGCACGTCAACGACGCAGAAGTCACCCGACTACAATACCGACCCCAACACCCATCCAGAAAATTCTCAAGCAGATGATCGTTCCGAAATTGAAGTTCCAACTGATGTACGACAGAGTCAACGACCACGTACACCAAGACGACAACGACGTAAGAATAACCAACATGAATCAGCACAACAACGGAATAGGAACTTATCGGAATCGAATAATGAACATCGTGTACCACAACCTCCCAATCGAATTATCCAAGATCCAGAAAATTATGAAAATGATTCAAGCCCAGAACAAAGTGCATACCCAACAGAAGAACGGCTCTTGCAGAAACAAAGACAGAAAGAACGGAAGGAACAGGGTTTGAAGGCAAAACCTCGCAAGCAGTTCGTCGAAGAGCACTTTGATGATTGTGGCACCGACCTGTCAGGACTTGGAGTGGATGTCAATGAAGAGGAAGTGAACTTCGCAACAGGCCTAACCTACCTTCTTCATGCATGGCCAGAGTCCAACGCAAGCCCATCGTTCGCTAAGTTTGATAACTTAGATGAGGCATTCGCAGCATTAGCAAGCCATGCATCCAGTCTTGACATCATCGAATTGTGTGGAGGTGAAGCTCGATGCAGTTACATCGCCATTCGTAGACATCTAATAGCAGGAGATAATTTCGACCTTAGATGTAACTGTGATTTGAATGACCCCGACAACCAAGATAAGGTCATTGCATACATCAAACTGTCCAAGCCATTAGTAGTGATCATGGCCCCAACGTGCACTCCTTATGGACCCATGTCCAATCTGGTCAAACACGTTGCGCCCCAAAGTTGGAAACGCAGTTTGCTCAATGCCCGGCCGCACGGCCGCTTCTGTGGTAGAGTAGCGCAGTTGCAAGATGCACAGGGTCGATACTTCTTGGTTGAACAGCAACACCCGAGTAAACTTTGGGATGAAGCTGAGTGGCGAGAAGTGTTTCGTAACCCTAATACTGTTAGGATAACCATCCATCAGTGTGCCGCAGGACAGACAAGTCCATCCGGGGCTCCGGCCAAGAAGCCCACTGCCTTCGTAAGCAACAGTCGTATCCTCTTGGAACCTTTGGTGCATTTCATATGTCCAGGAAATCATCAACATGAGCTTCTTGAGGCAGGACGAGCAAAGCATTGTGAAGTATGGCCGTGGAAACTTGCCGAGTCCATAGTAGATGGAGTTGTTCAATTAAAATTGCATCTTAGCACTCAAAGTAGCTACCCCGCAGTAGCCGTCGACACGTCAGATCCAGTCGCAGAACCCGCCGAACCATCAAGGTATACCTGTCCCGGATGCCGTGGCCACTTGAGGAAAACAGATCGTCGACATACTCGTGATCCAGAGACTTGTAAGTGGCCACTAGAGGACACGGTAGAATGGTCATGTCCAGGTTGTAAGGCGGATAGGCCTGCAGGACATAATAGCCACACGTATGAAGCCTGCAGTTGCAAACATACTGTGATTTCACATCGTCGAGGCACAGCTCGTCGAGGCCGACATCCAAGGGAGCCATCCAGCAGAGCTTCAGAGCTTCCTGCGCAGGAGTCACAAGCTCAACTGCCAGACGGCAGCGGCTTGGTGCCGGAACCGCTGGCAGAGGCCCGTGCAAGTGCTTCAGGAGGACCTTCAGCCGAAGTCCGAAGTGATGCATTAGATCGAGAGCCCAGGATTGAGGGCGAGCGTGCCGAGAGGAGGGTCGTCGCCCGCGAGGATGCAGCTGTAGGTGAGCATCCATCTGGTTGGACACGCTTTGAAATAGGACATAATTTAAGATCCCTTCGATCCAACCATGCCACCATCATTCGAACACTACGCAAATTGCACTTGCGATGGTGGCATGCAGGTCTTTCGAACATGCAGCAAATCCTCAGACAAGCAGGTCTTGGAGATGATGTGATTAGCTATATTCCAGACATAATTAATACCTGTAAGGAATGCAGAATTTGAGCCGCAAAAAAAAGAGACACTAAGCCATCGATAAGCATTGCCATGAACTTAAATGAAGTTGTTGAAACAGATCTCATGTATTACAAGGAGTTTGTGATTGATCATTTCGTATGCAGAGCCAGCCGATGGCACGCAGCCATGCAGACACCCTCAAGAACAGAAGAACAATTGCTTGAAAACATCTTTACTTGTTGGGTGAACACATTCGGACCAATGACCACATTGGTATCGGACATGGAATCAGGGCTTTCCACAGAAGCCGTGAAAGCGAGGCTGGCCCGTGCAGGAATCACCATTAAACTTCGTGGCAAAGATCAGCGTGCTCGATACATTGAGAGAAGAGGCGCCATACTGAGACACTCAATGCACGTGATGGACGCCCAAGCAGTTCGAGAAGGAATAGACTTGAGTTTCGGCACATTGCTCGCATCATGTGTTTTTGCAGGGAATGCAATGACTCACGTGGGAGGTGTCACACCTTACCAAGTCGTAGTGGGCCGCCAACCAGCATGTCTTCCGCGCATCACCGATGATCCGGGCATCGAACTCAGAAAGGAAGCAAGAACTCGTGAGATTGCGCTTCAGGCGATGATCTCGGCAACCAGTGCCGCCAGAGTTCAACGTGCACTGAATTCCCAAACATCATTGACAGGAACGGAGAGATTTTCTCCGGGAGATCTCGTAGAATTGTACCGAACCCCACCTAATAAAGATACCACTGGATGGTCAGGACCTTATGAAGTGGTAGAATGCAAAGGCCTTGATGGAGTTGTGATTCTTAAGATTCATGGCCAGAACAGACCATATAGACTGCAAGATGTGCGCCATGCATATCACGTGTGTCTGGTATCATTGATGGGGCGCGCATGTTCCGATGCATCAGCAGCAGCGCTGTCTTATGTTCACGATT
>JAOBYK010577223.1:0-11701 GCA_025434845.1 Phenganax subtilis
TGAATTTGGACCCTGTGACCTCTGAGGCATTTCGACCGCCACCAGGTCCTGAAACCTTTCAACAGCAGCGTCTTCGACTGGATCGGCAAGAAACGTTATCCTTTGGACCTCAACGACCACGACACCATGAACAGCCGAGTCCATATCAGAAACCTCCGGGTGAAGCTGTTGAAATGGCCTTCGAAGTACAAGACCTGGATCAGTCACGACTGCCATCTGGCTGGGTCTTCAACAAAGCCACTCACAACCTGGAACTGAAGCACAAGTTGGCTGACTTCTGGGAAGTCAAAGGTGGCTGCCTCATCAGACACCACATCCGACCTCGTTCAAAGAAGTTCACTCCTTCAGATCAAGCTGATCTACCTGTACCGATCGAGCACTTGGACAACATCCGGGTCACCATCTTCAGAGAACCTGGACAAGATCCTTCTTCTACCACCGACCACTTCAAGACTGAGAATGTGTTCCGGCAACACTCCAAGGAAGCTCCAAAGAAGCTGCCATCGAAGTGGACAGGTTGCACCATCTTTCAGATCAAGGCCGAGACCCGACATGAACTGGGTATGACAGCCACCATGTCCACGAGCTCTCCAACCTCAGTTCGACTTATTCGAAAGGCAGCTCAGCAAGTGAAGACGCAGCAACTGCGCCACATCAAGAAGGAGAAGTCTGAAATCCGTGAGAAGAACCTCACCCAGGCTGAGCAGCAGTTGTTCTATGAGGCCAAATGCAAGGAGCTTCGCAGTTTCTTTGAATGTGGAGTCTGGGAGTTCACCACCTCCGACAAGGCCGACGCACAGAGAACCCTGTCCAGCAGAATGTTGTTGAAGTGGGCGAAGAATCCTGACGGATCACCAAGAGCAAAAGCCCGTCTTGTGGTTCGTGGCTACAACGATGCCGATGCCTTAGCTGGCAATCTGGACACACAGTCGCCGACAGCATCCCGATTGGCTAGAAGCCTTCTCCTCTCCATCTCAGCGATGCTTCACTGGCATGGTTGGTCAGCAGATGTGGCCACGGCTTTTCTTCAAGGAATGCCCCAGACAAGACAGCTTTGGCTCAGGTTGCCCAGCGACTGCTTGCAGATCCTTGCATGCGGCCCAGAAACCCGCATGGCTCTCATCAAGCCCGTCTATGGACAACTGGACGCACGCACCTCGGCGCTGGTGGCAGGAAGCCACGCGACGCCTCACTCAAGAAGGATGGGTTCCACACGACCTTGATCCATGTCTTTTTGCGCTTCACCACAACAAGGACGACAACACCTCCGAACCACGTGGACTCATCGCCCTGCACGTTGATGACATGCTGGGTGCAGGTGATCGAAGCTGCCCAACCTACATCGCAGCTGAGCGTCGCTTGAAAGAAGTTTTTGACTTTAGAAGCTGGCAAGAAGACTCCGAAACCATGGAATACTGTGGAGTTCTACATCAACGAGAGAACTTTGCATGGACGTTGTCTCAAAAGCACTTCCTCCAGAAGGTCAAACCAGTGACCATTCATCGAGGCCCTACAGCCGAAGATCCCATGAATGATCAAGACAAAGCCCAACTTCGTGCTCTACTGGGAAGTCTTCAATGGCCAGCAGTACAGTCACTACCTCATCTTCAGGCTAGCTGCAGCCTGATCAGCGGTCAGCAGCGCAGCGGAAAGCTTCGAGCAATCATCGAAGCCAACTCACTTCTCAAGTTCGCCAAAGAAAACGCTGACGTGACCTTGAAGTACGAGCCCTTCGAAACCGTCAAGAAGCAAAGTGACCTCCACAAGATCCGGTTGGTGATCATGTTTGATGCATCACATGCTGCAAGAGAAGATCACACTTCTCAAGGTGGCCACCTGGCCATGTTGGTTCCTGAGGAATCCTTTGAGCAAGAGACACCATACCATGTTGTTGACTGGCGAAGCTACAAGCTACCTCGCATCGCCCGCTCAAGCCTCAGCGCAGAAGCTCAAGCAGCAGGTGGCGCCAGCGACACGGCAGAGTTCATCAGTCGCTTCTGGTCGATCATCTTTGATCCAAAACCTTCCCTTCGAGAACGACTACATGAAGTGTCAGCATTGAAGCCAACGTTGATCACAGATGCAAAAGCACTCTACGACGCTTGGCGCAAGGAGACAGCAACCTCAGCAAGCTCCTCCGTGGACAAGCGCACCTACTTGGAGATCAAAGTGGCCAAACAACAAGTATGTGAACTTGGGGGCTGCCTTAAGTGGATTAGCTCTGAACGACAGTTTGCAGATGGCCTGACAAAGAGCTCAACCAGAGGACTCTTGGCAGTTCGCATCCGGCGACACAAAATCAAGTTGGCTTGGGACCCTCACTACACCGCCGCCAAGAAGAAGAGCAAGCAGGAGAGGGAAGCGAGTCGACAAGAGTTCGCTGACCCCAAGTCGAGAAAGAAGAAGAAACCCACAAAGAACGAACGCACCACCAACAACCTACTACTCAACCACACCGACAACCTCGAGAGCGTGCAGGAAGAACTCCTGGACAGTTCACCCAATGAGAACTTTGCTGCAAGGTCTGGCACCTCACAACCTTGAGATCCCCGATGGCGCTACTGGTCTTCTTCAGCCAGCTTAAGGCTGTTACTGCAGAGTTCTTCGGTCACCATGCGCAGATGGATGATGCAGGAGTCTGCACCATGCTGATCGTCATCCTCATTCTGTGCTACCTGTCCTACAAGCTCGGAAGATTCCTGGAGCGCAAGAGCCAGGTTCGCGACCTGACGGTCAAACTTCGTGTTGCAAATGCTCGCAACCAGCGGCACTTTGACGCCGCCTTGGACGAGCAAAATCTTCGACTGGACCACCGAATGGCCCAGCTAGAGAATGACCTCGTGAAAGCTGCTGAAACGAACTTCGAGAACAAGAGACACCACAATGAGATGATGGAACAGTGGCACATCGAGCAGCAAGAGGCCGAAGCCATCGACCAGGCTTTTCAACAATGCCAAGGACTACTTTGGCGATGCTACAATGAGCTCCTGTACCACTTTGAAGAAGAATGTCCTACAGAACATGGAGTTCTTGTGGCCCCATTCGGCCATGTCTGGCACACCACTTCCGAGTGCCAGGGTTTGAAGCAAGCCCATAGAATCGATCGCCGACCTGTTTGTCATCACTGCGAGCCTCTGCCGAGGACTCCGAATGTGATCAATAGCCTGAGCGGAACCACACTAGCTCAGGATATGGGCAGCTGGAGGGAGCAATGGGGCTACCTAAGCTATGAAGCTTGGATGACGGACTGAGAGCCTGCTGCTTGAGCACAATCTTTTTTTTTGTACACCATCACCGGTGTGAGTTTCATTCGAGCACTCAAGCCACGGACACAAGATGTCCATATTTGTGTTTCATGAGTTCCATCCCTTGGCCCTATCGGCCCTAAACCACCTACAGCGGTGGGCGCTGCAGCATACCTCGAGCTATGGCGTGAAAAGAGGACACACGACTTCGCGAGCTGTGTCCGATCGATCCTGCCAGGGAACTTCGTTTGTCCTTGGTTTCCACTTGGGCTATCTAGCTTTGCTACCTCTGTCCAAGTGACAGGTGGTGTTTTTTCTTGGGCAAGTGTTCTTTCCTACCAGTGATGCGCAAGTGCACAGTGGCTTCGCAGGTCAACATTCAACTTCTGCGGTTGCACCCTGCACATTGCACAGAACACTCTCCTACTGTGATTGCACCGAGGCATCATGCCACTGAGGCTGTATCAGATAAATCAACTCACATGAACAATTTGTTTTTCAGTTGAAGCGGTTGCAACCGTGATTGTCAAGGTGTGTGTTTCAAGCAGTTGAAAAGGGTAAGAACTAAAGGAGAAACCTCAAAGTTGCCAACCAAGTGGGTGGTTCTTCTGCTGTTGACCATGAGTTGGGGTGGTGCAAAGAGGTGGTCATTATTGATAAGCTCGTCGAAGACGATCGTTCGGTCTCGAGAGAGTTTAAGCGACATCAGGAGCGGATGGCATTTTCATTTGCAATGTTTGGCTTAAAGGGTAGGGTGGGTGGGCTTGCTTTTCTCCCGGCCGAGAAGTGAGCCATGGGGGTGTTGGCTTCTTTTTGATGGACTTAGGAGATTCTGCACCTTTGCATGAAGTTGAATCGATGTCTGGCTTTGACGATCTCGAGTTTCATGATGATTCTTTTGTGCCAGGCGGTTCGATGGTTCAGGAGTCTTCACCTCAGGTGGCTGCTCAATACGAGATCTTTTCGGCCGATGGAGATGAGCCAGCACTTCAAGCTGAACAAGACTATTTTGTTCAGGCCTCAAGCAGTTCATTGAACCACACTGCTGTTGATTCAGTGACTTGGAATGGTATGATTGCATCAGCATATGGACAGCACAAAGCATTGGATGAGACCCTAAAGTTTCCCTGGGAAGTTGGTGCTTGTGCTGGTGTGTTTCGTAATGACCCGCCAGTGAGCTTTCCTTCGATTCAGCCGTTTGTTGAGTCCATTCCACCACAACACGTTGACGAGTCTGGAGTGCAAGGTGACCGTGTTTCATTTTCTTTGCAGGTTGGTTACATGCATGCTATCTCTGATATGAGGGATCTAGATTACTTCGAAGAGAAGCTTGAGCAGTTGGAGCTTGCGTGCGGCAAGTGGATGGACATTTTGTCTACCCATTGGGAAGCATCCACCGTAGGAAATCAAATCTGCCAGGATCTTCGTTCGGACCCCAGTGGCGGTGAAGCAGTTGAAACTCTCAAAGCATGTTTTGGAACAAAGAGCCCCAACACTTTGTTGAAACGAGCTGCAACATTGCGTAAGTACCTGGTGTGGCATTACAATGAGTTCAATAGCAGAGGAGTGTATGTGCATGCTTTCCCATTGGTGGAGTCTGATGTTTGGAACTTCTTCAAGTGGTTGAGAGTTGAGCGACAACAGAAGTCGAGAGGTTTCACAACGACCTCAACTTTTCTTGAGACCGTTAGGTTTTGTAAGTTCACAGTCGGACTTCAAGGATGTGATGAGGTTTTAGGCTGGGATTTGCTGCAGTGGAACGGCGAGAGAAAGGTCCTTCTTCCCAGGCCCCGATTCTTGAGCTTGTTCATTTGAAGAAACTTCATGAAATTCTTTCTTTGGGAAGCGACCTCATTGACCGTTTGGGTGCTGGCGCCATGTTAGTCTGCATCTATGGCAGAGCTCCTTGGTCCGACTTGCGATACATTGACCACGTTGATGTTGAGGCTCGGCGCAACGGATCCTTGGTCCTGTATACTCGTGAGCGCAATACATCCGCTGTTGGGATACGTCGTGAACAGTATCTACCGCTCGTCATCCCTTGGGAAGGTGTGGTCAGCGAGGATTGGATCGAGGTCTTGTTGAAGGTCTACGAGGAAGCTGGTTTAGATATGACCAAGGTTCCTCTCGGGCCCTTGCTCCCTGCTCCAAAAATAGGAGGAGGCTTCTGCGCGAGGCCGTTGAGCACCCAAGAAGCAGCTCGGTGGTTGCGCCTTCTTCTTTCAGGGACGCCAGGTTCAGAGAAGATTCGTTGCCATTCGCTGAAAGCTACTCTCTTGAATTGGTGTGCAAAGGCTGGCTTAGACAAAGAGGTTCGTGCAGTGCTTGGCCATCATAGCACTGCGTTGCATGGTAGTGACATTGTATATTCACGTGAGCTTCAAGTCAGGCCGCTCAGGAAGTTGCAGATGTTGCTCAAAAGCATCCGCATTGGCTTGAACCTTGAGGACATCGCATCACAAGGAACTCTGTTGGCTGCAACCCCAGGTGCGACCACTCCGAGGCCTAACGTGTTCACACCTCCTCTTCCAGTGCCTGCAAGAGGTGACCAAGTTCATAAACCTGCAGAGGAGCAAGTTGTTGAACAGGCGGTTGAGCTTGTAAACGTTGAAGAAGAAAACGAAAGCATAAAAGAAGAGATTGAAAACATCACAAATCTTGAAGCTTTTGCCTGCGACTTGAGCCTTTTTGGTGAAGAAGCTGTTCGACAAGGCGCAGTGCCAATCGACAGTTCAAGCGGAAGTGACGAAGAGTCTGAAAGCAGTTCATCTTCAAGTGACATACTGAGCTCATGCCGTGGCAAAGATTCTTTTAGAGAAGTCGCGCCGGCAGGTTCTGTGTACTACAAGCACGTGAAGACCTCAAGGGTCCATCATGTGCGTGTTGGCAAAGAGGCCACAAACTGTGGTAAGAAGCTGAATGAGAACTTTAAGGAGCTTGAGCCGGTCATTTACATAAGGCTTCCAAAATGCCTGATTTGTTTCCCAAGTGCCGAAGGGCGAGTTAGGACGCGTGAAGACGCCATAGCTCGTTTCGACGCAGCTCTGAAGAGGGCGCGCGTTTGACTTGCGACCGAAGTGGTCAAAAACAGCTTGTGCAGAGTGCCAAGTTTGGTGAAGTACCATTTTATGCTTAAGAGCAGACTTCCTTTACGCTTAAGAGCAGTTACCAGAAAGCTGGTTTTGTACATGGAATGCCATGTGCGTTTTGAGACTTGGTTTCAGTTTCATGGGAAGCCATGCACTGTTCCGTTTCATGGAAAGCCATGCGTGAACTTCGGCTCGAAGGAGCACAAGAGACATATTGAGTTAATGGCCGGGAATTTTTCTTCCAGTGCTTGTTCAGCTGTTCATGCTCTTCATGTCAATCTCTTTTTGTTTTGGTTTTTGCACTTTCAACCTCGCGCGATGTCGAGTGTCGTTGACAGTGAGGCACACTTTGACCTTCATTTGAGTGAGCTTGGATTGAGTGATCCTTTCATAAATGCACTGAAGAATGGTGGGATCAGGACCTTATCTCATTTGGCCTTTTCCATAGGCCAACCCAATCAGGTGCTTTCCAACGATGATGTCACCAATTTTCTTCAGGGCCTCCTCGGGCGCGCTCCGTCGCTCGTTGAGAGTAGCAGTACAAAGAGGCTCACTTTTGAAGCGCAGACATATGTTGTGGCTACTCTCCGACAAGGGCTTGAGCAGCAAGATGAGGCTGTACCAAGGAGAGTGGCCCATGCAGAGAGGACCACAAGGATGAGTGCACTTCAGTTGGCGTTGTCCGGAGTCTCAATTTCTGGAGAACTTGACCCTGCACACATTCTTCTTGACAAAGCAACTGCCATGTATGAACAGAACATTGTTAAATACATTGAGCCTTCAGCTTGCATCAGCAGGGCTTTTGAGGTGCAGGGCAAAAAGGAGCCTCGCGAGTTGAGTCTTGAGAAGGGCTCATTAGTTCTCAAAGCAGGGAGTGAAAAGTTGACCTCCCCAACTGATACAGAGCTCAAAGTGCACTACGCTATGCAGAGGAGGGCGCTCGCATTTCAGTTTGCGAATCTCATGAGCTATGCCCAACACAATGAGTGGTTCAGTTTTCTAGTTGACGCTCTTCATCGTGAGGCTCCACCGGGATTTCAGCGTCCAAGTCTTGCTCAACTTCTGCAATGCGACAGGGCAGCATGGACTCGACTAGCAAGCAGTCTTTCAACGATCCGTCAACGGGCTGATGGAACATATCCTGTAGGAGAAGCACTGCTCAACCTTCGTGCTGATCCAAACATTGTCCTCTACTTGTCGCCAGTTGCAAAGCCGATTTCAGTTGCATCGGTTCAACTGGACTTGAGAAACTTGGAGCACAGGAATTTGGTCGCAGAGTGGATGCAATCTCCATTGTTTTGCTGGCTGCATGTGGCGCCTGTTTGCGGGACTGCAAGCAGAGCGCGTGAAATCCAACGGCGTTGGTCTGACCCCAAGCCTCTCAGGTCGAATGACTTTCCGCATGGCCTGCCTGACCTGTCGGAGAAGGATATGACCCGAGTCGGTATTGCCAATGATTTAGTCGCATACAGTTGCAAGCTCTTTCAGGACGCAGCTGCTTGCAATATTTTCGTTACAATGGAGAACCCTTCGAATTCATATTTCTGGCTTACAGATTGGTTCACTCGCCTTAGGCAGAGTGTGGCTTTGACCATAACTGATTTTCAAGCTTGCATGTACGGTGGAAAGAGACCCAATGGTCGAGACTTGTTGGGAACTTTGACGAACTCTCTCAGATCAACGCCAGGTGTGACAATTCGCATCAACATGATCCTTGGCGATTTGCCAAAGCTGATGACGGCTCCCGTGTTTGGGCAACAAGTTTGGAGTCAAAGTATCCAAAACAGTTGTGCGTTGCCATAGTACAATGCATCCTACAAGCTCTACATCGTCAAGGCGCTGTTTTGCTGCCAGCTCAACTACAAGAAATTCACTCACACCCTTTGCATGCTGCTCACAATGCGCAGATTGCTGTGGGAAACCAGCCCAGGGGTGACAAACTACCACAGATTGTTCCGGATTTTTCTTCAGCAGCAACATTTGCAGTGGCATCTTTGAGTGACATCCCTTGCAGTCTATTGAGCAAGCTTTCAAAAGATGTTGCCGCCTTCACTTTGGAGGGCGCTCCAGTTACCATTCCTTGCCACTCTCGTTTTTTTGCGCTCATTCCCCCTCTCGACTCTTTCCAAGGGGGGTACTCCCGAGGATCTTGAGGGGGCCAAGAAGAGAAAATTTTCAGAAGAAGGTGTGGGGGTCGTTTTTGGACTTCCCTGGGACTGCGAATCTTTTATACAACATGCGTGCAATTCTGGACATCCTATGGCCAATGCACTGGCCCTGTCGGACGACCTGGAGATTGCAATGGCTAAACAACTGGAACTCACTGAAGAGCAAATGGCGAACTACAGGATGTCCTGGTGCAGGAAATGGCTCAAAAGAGCTTCTCAACTGGCAGAGCAAGAAACAGCTGATCGTCTGAAGCGACCGGAACACGTCAGACAAAATACAGAAGCCAAACGCTTGCTACTCACTGAAGAGATCTTGCAAGACATTTCTTATGAAGACATGGGTGTGTTGGACATTCTTCGGCACGGGTCGACTTTGGTTGGGGATGTTCACAAGTGTTCGCTGTTCAAAGCACAGTACAAACCTTGCATGGCCACAGTTGAACAATTGGTTGCAGGTTCGGCCAAGAGGAATCAGGCAATAGTGAAGATGGCTGCATCGTGTGGCGAGTTAGAACTGGACCAGAAGCTCCTAGAGGAGACACGTCTTGAGCTGAGCAAAGGTTGGGCAGAAGGTCCATTCGAGCTCTCCCAATTGGAACAGGGTTCGGTGATTTCAAGAAGGTTTCCACTTCGTCAAGGTTCCAAGATCCGTATGATTGATGACTACTCTGTCAGTGGGGTCAACGAGTGCACCTCCACCCATCACAAAATCGATCTGCACATGGTCGACACCTTTGCAGCTCTCATGAAAGAACTTTTTCGGCGCTGCGAGCATTTTGGATCTCATTCAGAGTTCCTCGCAAAGACCTATGACCTGAAGAGCGCCTACCGTCAAGTTCCGATCCGAGGTGAGCGTTTGAAGTTTGCTTACTTCTGCATATACAACCATGAGCTTGATAAATCGGAGATCTACAGAATGAAGACTTTGCCTTTTGGTGCAACACACAGCGTTTACAACTTCCTCCGATTGGCTCGTTCCCTACATAGCATTGCGTGTAGAGGTCTTTTTCTGCTGAATACGAATTTCTACGACGACTTCATTTTGGTTTCAAAGGAAGCAAATCAGAAGTCGGCGCAACATGGTATGGAAATGATTTTTCTTTTGACTGGCTGGGAATTTTGCTCGAGACGGCAAAAAAGCAACCGACTTCGCCAGGATTTGTCATGCCCTCGGAGTAGAGTTTGACCTCAGTCTTGCTCGCGACCGTATCCTGTCCATTGGTAACAGAAGCACGAAAGCAGGAGTTGATCGAGCACATCGATCGAATGCTAGTCAACGGTTGCATGTCGAAGCATGAATCCCTCGTCCTTCGAGGGAGGTTAGGGTTTGCTGACAGCTTTGTTCACGGAAGGTTGGGCAAGATGGTTCTGAACAGGATTGTTGAACACGCCTATGGCACAGAAGCTCGCATTGGCAAGCCTCTCGAGAGTGCGCTGACCTGGATGCGCCACCGACTTCTCGCCTGCAAGCCCAAGAGAATAGACTCGACTGATCTGCAGCAATTCTTTGTTTACACTGATGCGGCTTTTGAACCAGAAACCTCCACCGGAGGCTTGGGCGCTGTACTGGTGAGTGGAGATGGCATTTGCATTGCTTGGTTTGGAATCTTCCTTGATTCCAACTTGTGTGAGGTGTTTGGATCCTCTCGGAAAGACACGATCATTTATGAGCTGGAAGAACTTTGCTTTTGGAAACCTGACGGTGCACTTTGGAGACAATGATGCAGTGCGTTTCGCGCTTATCAAAGGAAGCGCGCAAGGAGAGATTGGAAATGCTTTGATTTATTTGCAGCTCGAACTTGAGTCTGAACTCGGTTCGCATCTTTGGTTCGCTAGAGTCCCGACTGAATGTAATATCAGTGACCACCCCTCTCGCTTTTCAGTGCATCCGCTCCTTAAGGATGAACAGCGTTGCACTGCAGAAGCTGGCAAAGAGTTCTTTGAGTTTTTGCACACCTTTCGTCAGACGATAAGGGCCAAGCAATTTTAAATGGGGCAAGGAGTGCTTGGACCCCAGACTTTTGTAGAAAAGGTGTGCGCAGCTTTGAGTTTTACTTCATGCCATCAAACGATTCGAGACAACATGTGTTTGTGAGAACTTTCGCCCTCCACCTCCTGTATTTGACCGTTGTTTGTGCCGTTTGTTCATGTGATTGTTCAACATGTCCTGGTCAATTGACAGGCCTTAGATGCACAAATGTTCTTTGTTGTGTTTTCAAAACGTTTTCCCAGCGAGGAGTCTCATGCCATTCCTGTCCGTGTAGTTTGTAAGTACCATGCAAAAATGATGCCGTAATGCCCGTTTTCACAGGGCATTCCCAAGGAGGGTTTTTCAAGCATCAAATTTCCCGAGTGCCATTGTATTGATACATGCCACTTTGAGACAAATTGCCTAGCATATTTTTTAATTTTGGTGGTGTTGTTCCTTTCCATTGCTTAAAAGTGTGCCTATTGCACCGTTCCTTAGCTGAATTCCACAGTTTCAACTACAGTATATAGATGTTTTGGTCGCCCTTTCAGTTGGCACTTGAAACGCTTGACGCAAAAGTGCCTGGAAACCCAACTGACCTGACCCACGGAATCACAGAATGCGTTTCAGCAGAGGCGAGCAAGGCAAGGGAACACGAAACTGACATAAATGGAATGGGTTTTGTGATATTCGGCTAGAACTGTCGATAGGTGCAAAAGACTGCCTACAACATGCAGTGCTGTTGGCTGTTCATGTTTTTGACGGCTACGAACATGGCAGCTTTTGTGTTCCGAGATTGGAAGGTCGCCGAATCGTCGCCGAATCGTCGCCGAATCGTCGCAAAGCCATGATTGACTATGAGCTTGGAACATGGTGGGTGTGCTTTGGAGTACTGAAATGCAATGGTTCAGTTTTCCCAAAGACTTTGACCTGGTCGCTCCCTATGACCATCTTGGCCGTTTTGCTTGAGCTCTATTGGGATGGCGAAGAATGGATCACCAGTCTCAATTCTGTGTGGTCCAGCTATTCATTCGTGCTTTCTTTTTTGGTCGTCTTCCGCAACAACCAGGCTTACTCCCGCTTTTGGGAAGGCGCAACTCTGATGAATGAGATGCGTGGAGAATGGCTCAACGTGTGCACTAGTTTGATCGCATTTTGCTCACCAGAGGAAGAGAAAGCAGAGGAGATGGAAGAAGGCGATGAGGCTGCGGAGGATCCAGCTTCCAGCGA
>JAOBYK010577334.1:0-11698 GCA_025434845.1 Phenganax subtilis
ACAGTTCGTGATCATCATTTAGCTGCAATGCCTCCGAAAGAAGCTCGTCATTCTGCCAGTCGAGCAAGAGCTGTCGTTGTTGTTCGGGCGTCCAAGAGTTTGTCAGATTCGTAGCAAGTCTGAGTCGTTCGTTTTCGATGTCCCATTTGACCGTACGCGTTATAATCTCTACTTTCCTGTCGAATATTAACCCCTGCTCGTTGTCGTTCAGCCTATACATCTTTTTCAAACTCTCAAGCTCCGCCAATGTTTCACTTTCTGCAAATTTAGCAGCCAAATCCATCTCTAAAAAATTTTCAAGCTTGTTTTTACTCGAGTTGCTATGACGACGACAAACAATACTTCATGTACTTACCGAAGTTTGTCCTGAAACTTTAGCACAACAAATACGAGAGGATTTTTTCCTTTAATAGCGTCAACAGCGACACCAATGGATGAAATGAAATGTTTATCCTGAAGATTCGGTAGTCTTGTTTCCTCAACGAAAGCTCTGCACTTTATGTTGTTGTGCACTCGAAAATCTGTTTTTATACTAGGAAATAATTATTCAGCATACATTATCGTCATTTTGATCCTTGGCTATGTCTTCGCAGAGGTCCGACCACACAGGTAACGTTACCACAGTCACGCGCATTGCACGTGCACGGCACGTCGCTTCAAAGGCTAACGTTACTTTCCGGCCCCCTCCATGTGTGACGTCACTTCCGGTCCTGGATGGGGGGTTATACTACTACTCTCTGTCCTGACCAAGATCCATCTACAAATGCCTGTAGACAGAGCCTTCCTTCCAATTCAGTGTCCACCAAGAATCCTTTGAGTACCAGTACTCCAGGACCTTCCAATAGCAGCATTAGCCTTTCTTCAAACCATGATAAACATTTTGAATGTTTGCGGGGAGACGATCCTATTGACATGCTTAGTGGTATGGCAATCTTCCACAATTAAAAGGATGGCAACTTGTCAAATCTACCAAAATCCTTTGCAGCTCAATGAAAAACCTTAGGCCCAGTTCAAACGTCAAACTTTTCATGTGCCGAATCGAATGCGAATGAGCGTAAACAAAGACTTGTGCTCATTTGCATTCGATTCGGCACATGAAAAGTTCGACGTTTGAACTGGGCCTTATTAATCTTTGACGCCAGTAATGATATCTTTTTTCTAGATGATGAATTGGAATTAGTAACAATGTACACTTCAGTCGCTCCTCGGCAAATTACTGTGCATCGTAGTACTATCCGAAGTAGTACTATCCGCTACTATGGCGCTTTGCACCACTTCGTGTTATCCATATTTAATGAGCTAGACGTACAAGGTGGTTCATTTTGTGTCTATAAGTAGAGAACAAACTATGAACACATATCAACATCATTTGAAAAATTTTAAAGTCTCCAATTCTAAATTAGTATATTTTACTATTACATCTCAAAACCATGACATAAAAAACAATATTATTACATATCAAAACTATGACATAAAAAACGATATTATTACACCTCAAGACCATGACGTAAAAAAATCATATAATAAATGAACGCGAACAACGAGCAACCCTTGGATATTTGAGAAACTTTACTAAAACTATCTTCTGCAAAAGAAATTAAGTATACCCAATGTTGTATTAAAAAAGCCTCTGAGAAGGTACTTTTACAGATTTTTCAAGATTATAAGCGAGATCAATTAAATAAAACTAATGATATTCTTACGGACGTGATGATTGGGAAATTTTCGGAACTTATGGAGCACCTTAATCTTATAGAGAATGCTACACAAATGGGTAGAGAACTTTCTGACAATGAACCATTTCGTCAAGATATAAAATTTATCTTAGAATATATTACACCTTTTATTCTGCTGATTGGAACTTTTTCAGGATCTTTTATTGTGGGAAAATATGTTGTAAGTAATGTAGGTAAATCAAGCTCAAATAATAATAATAAAGAAGAACAATGTCCACCTCAAGATCACAAGAAATTCCTCAAGAAAAGAACGAGGAGTCTTAGATGAAGTTTAAAATCGTTCGAAAAATATTGTTCCTCAAGTTAATAATAATAATCCTTTTAATATGATTATCGTAGGAATGACCTGTTTCGGAAAAACTTATTATTTGTTAAGAATGCTTGAGAAACATTATATGGGTTATTTTGATTATATATTTCTAATATGCCCCACCTATGAGTGGAACAAGACTTATCAAACTTGGTCCTATGATAAGGACGAAAATTTTATAATTATAAGTTGTGATCAAGATAATGTGGAGCCTTTTTTAAGACTCATCGTGGAATTTTCAAAGGGTACAAATTCTCTTATTATTTTAGATGATATAGCAGCTTCGAGTTTTGTGAAAAACGTACTTCAGAACTCGTAAAATTAGCATTTTCCGCAAGACATTATGGACTTTCCACTCTAGTTATTACTCAACAATTAACATCTATTGCAAAACCTTATTGAGAAAATATTTGAAGACTTGTTACATTTTATAATCCTAGTAGAGGAGAGATGGATATTATTTTTGATGATTATTTAGGACAATTGTCAAAGAAAGAAAAGGCTGAGATCTTACAAAAATTTAAAAATAAAAAATATGCAAAATTGGATATATCTTTGAGGTATCCTTACGAACACTTTGTAGCCTAAAAAAAATGTATAACTTTTTAAGAGTTATACATTTTAAAGAAGAGTGCTTTGCGCTCCGCTACGCGCTTTGTTTTGTAGTTTTAACATCTGTGGTAAATCTATTATTATAGCCAAGATGTGTATTAAATCTAAGATTAGTTCCATTTTTTCCAAGTTTAAAAGTACATCCACAAGACTTATCAACTTTTATTTCTTTAATCATTTCTCCAGGATTATTTGGATCTGAAACTAAATATTCTTCGGTATGTGTTGTTTGAAAACAAGGACTATGTCTGCTACAAGCGCTTCCCATTTATTAATAATGAATATTTTCTATAGTTTTATTTTTAAAATTAATTAAACCATCACTTACCACAAATATATGACACATTACATTCGCCTATGTAGATTTCTTAGTAATTTCTAATAGAACTCCATTTTAAGTATTGAGTAATTTTTTTCCAGCTCCCACAACTAACTTATCTTCTGTAGTTCTTAAATCCACCACTAATGCAAATTTATCCTTAAAAAAGTTTCTAATAGTCATACTACTTGGCTCATACTCTAACTCACTCTTATGTTCGAATAATCTCTTAGCCTCATCATAAAGATCTTTTTTTATATCTTGACCATACACAGAATCAGGAACACCTTCTATCGTAATCTTTGTAGATTCTATATTAGGATACACAAAATCTTCAGAATCTGTGATACTTTTTTTCCTAAATAACATCACGATGGCAGCCATACTTTTTCTAGGTAAATTTATAGTCTCATTAATTAAAGTAAAATCTTTATCCCATTCTACGGTTTTTAATAAGATTATGTGTTTGAAACTTAAACCTCTTCCTACTTCATATCCCATAATACTTTCATTGGCTAAATCCTCATTTTGAATCTTCTCATATTCTAGCTTGATATTTTCTAGAGTATATCCTTCTACACTTTCACCACTTTGTGCAACCATAATTTTACTATCCTTAGGAACTCTAATTCTATATTGAAGATTATTTTCTAACGCAGAAGGACAAAATAATCCATGATCCCCCAAAATTTTTGATAATCTTATTTTTTGCTTAGTTCCTAAAATAGAAGCAACCAAACAATCTGAAACTTTTTGTGTATTTCCAGTCTTAGCTCCATCATCAGACTTAGAAATAATTTTTTCTAGTATTCTCATTAAGAATCCCAAAATCACACATCTCTTTTCTAGTTCTTTCGGGTAAACATAAATCTTTATAAATCTCATAAGTGGCATTACCACCATTATCAAATAAAATTTCTCCTATAGGTACAGAGTCTTTCTACTAATCCTTTTCCTAGATTATTTAAAAAACCATGACTTAGTATTTTTATTTTTAAAATCAAACTTGGGACAAGACAATCTTCTCTATTTAATCTTGGAAAATCCATGTAATTTTTTTCTTCAGGATTAGCCTTATTTGGATTAAAAGTAATAATATGTTTTCTTCTACTTCCCTTAATATCACTCATCTTAAGTTTTCTAAAATCTGGTCTAAGTTCGTTAGTAGTAGTCATTTATTTAAAGGAAAAAAAAATTTTTTATACCGCTTCATTCGTGTTTTTTACATATCATACACAAACCAAGTTAAAGCTAAGGCTAATATCCATAGGCTTTGCGCTAAAAAACTAACTCCTTTTGCTCCCCATTTTACAATACCACTAATAATATTAAATACTCTAGCAGCAATAGGTCCTAACTCTTTACCTAAATTTTTTAAAGCTTTAGCAAACTTACTAGTGGCTCTAGCACTTTTTTTAACAATATTTCTAGCACAAATTACCACAGTAGTAATAATTCCTCCTATAGCAATAGCAACTCCACTTAAGCCTATAAGATTATTCTTAGCCCGTTCTTTAAATTTTTCAAATCGATTAAGATCATTAAGCTCAACTTTGTTTTCTATAATATTCTGAGTCTCAGACTCTACGGATCTAATATTATTTTCTAATCTTATTTCGTCAGCGGAAACTTTTGCTATTTTTTCCAAAGTGTCATAAATAACTTCTTTTTCTGGATCAGTTTCTTGAAGTTATTTTAACCTCCAATGATCTGCCTCATTTTCTAAATTATCTAATATTTCCTCTATCGATTGAGATTCTAGCATGTCTAAATATCTTCTAATAGTTCTAAGTTCCTCGATAGATAATATTTCTCGATCTTTAGCATAATCTACGGTGTCCATCATATCTTCTATCTTATTTTGTAAAGTTTCTAAAGAATCAATACTTTTTTGACTTGATATTTTCTCTAAGTTATCGACATTTATTGTAGAAAGTTCTATATTTTCCTCGATTTGAGCTGGAAATGTTTTATAATGTTCAGCTTGAGATTTTCTAAATAATTCTTTAAACCTACTTATAGCTTCTTGAGAAGTTTTATCATTAGAATAGATAAACTCACCATCTCTTAAGACTATAATCTTTTCTCCTTCAAAATTACCACCTAAGGTTTTACCAGTATTTTTACTTTTTCTTACATCGAATTTTTCTATAAGTTCTTTAGAAAAAGGACCATCACTTTTGACAACGTTATGTTCTAAAAAATATAATATAAAATATTTCTTATCATAAGTCTCAGCTCTTTTTACATCTTTAGCGTTTTTCACTGGATCTGGAATATCCACCTCATCATGGGTGTTATCCCATTCAAGATTAGGTTCTAGTGTTGGAATATCAACATTCAGTTCTATAAGTGTGGTTTTTTCGCGATCTCTATCTATATTATCATCTATATTTTCATCAAACTTATCTATTTCTATTTCTTCTCGTTCATATTCAAATTCACGATCCTGATCAAAATCAAAATGTTTAAATTCCACATCCATTTATTAAAGATCTTTTAGGTTTTTTATATCACTTTTTTTAAAAAGTTATAATGAAGAAATCTCTGATTTCCGAATCCAAGAATCGTGTTTATTATCATATCCTAACCATTTTACTAATGCCATATTTCCCTTAGTTTTTAAGACTTTTTTTACTCTGTAAATGTTATCCTTCTTATCTACAGGTGAAAGTTCCTGTTTGTAAAATTTTCCTAAAATGGGTTCATTATCTGTAATATCCTTTATTTCATACATGGTAGGATCACCTCTAAAAATTTTGTAGATCTTAAAGATTTCTTCTGTAAAATTAGCCTCATATCCTTTTTCGAAAAAATTTTTATATTTACTTACTCTAACCTTTTCTCCAATCTTATATTTAGGTAAAGGATATTGTCCAGTCCAATGTCCATATAAAGTTAACCCAACTTGTTCGGAATTATTATTATTTAAATCCTTAGGCTTCATCAGAATAGTTCCATGTTTTGTATTATTATAATTATAAACAAATTGTTCTAAAACATTTATCCAGATGTAACTTCTCTTAAAGTAAAAATATTTCCACATGATTGATTTTAAAGTTCTATTAAATCTTTCTACGATAGCAGCTTTCTTATCAGAATGTGTGCTAAAATATTTTATATTATAGTTTTCTAAAAGACTTTTTGCACCTACATTATAAAATTCTTTACCTTCATCGAATTGTACCTTATCAGGAAATTTTTTAAATCTGCACTTAAACTCTTCTAATAATTCTCCAACAGCTTCAGACATATTTTGAGTATTTTTCTTACGTACTGGAATCACAAATGCATATCTAGATAACATTTCAACACCAGGAAGAGTCCAATTATATCCTTTATTTAATAACGAAGTTTACTCATATCTACGAGATCTAACTGTAATTGTTCTCCAAGATTATTCACATATGTTTTTTGTGTTTTATATTTTTTTACGATTTTTTTATACCTCGTATAAGTATCTTGAGATCTTAACCATTCTTTTATTTGTCTTCTAGTAATAAGTAAACCATCTTCTAATGCTTTTCTATTAAGTGATTCTACACTTTTATAACCAGACTTAGGATTATAATAGAGATTTCTTAATTCTTGTTCTTTTGTAAAAAGATCCTTATTCGTTTATTAAGGAAAAAAATCGAAAGAAAAGAATCCATGATTTTTTTTCTGGAAGGGTGCAAAGATCTCTATAAGTAAGTCTCCAACAATACAGATCCTATATTAATATTACCTACATTTGTACCTACGCTAAAAAATAACTTGTTATAAGTTCCATCATATATTTCAACAGAACTTTCTATATCCTTATATTGTGTTACAGATCCATTTAAACTTTGTGTTGTAGTGATAGGTAAAGTTACTATAGAAGAACTTAGTTCTCCATTAAGAAAATTCTTAGACTTATCCACGATGTCACAATTTATTGTAATATATTTTAATCCAAGATTTATTTCAGATGGGAGTTCAGATTTTGTTCAGATATTGGGATTTATTAGCAGAAAATCCTAAAATCATACCAAATTTATATAACTTTAAAACTTCTGTCTTATGAAAAATCTTGACATGATTATCTATCATTTTTTCGAGTTGTATACCCACAGATTTTAATTTTTCAGAAATGTCTTTAAAATTATGATATCCTTCATCTAGCTCCACTTTTCTTGTACCAATAGAAATAATTTTATACTTATTTTTTATATTTATAAAGTCCCAAAAAATCGTAGCTGTTTTTACAAATAATCTATCTCCTGGTGATATCTTAATGTTTCTGTCTAAAATAATTTCTTTACTACCATAGGCTTGACCATTTTGCGCTTCTATAAATACGGTTAATTTATTTACCTTGTTAGTATTCATTTATTTCTAAAAAAGAGTTAAAATAAATGGAAGTCGCTACAGATAGACTTTTCCCTCAACTCGATTCTTTGTTTACTATAGTCAATTGAACTACGTCTACTATAAATTCTTACTGTGGCACGAAGAAGCGAATTGTGAATTTTTTTATTGTCTTTAATTCTAATTAGCAATTGTATTTTGCACCTTGGAAAATGCAATCGCCAGTGCTGGACGAATGTGACTTCGACCGGCAATACTTATTTGAAGAGTAGTCAGTCATGTGTTGTTACGAAGTACAAAAGAATCATTGGCAAGCTAAATAGCCCCCATTTCTTGTTAAGTAAAATTAAGTTGTTTTATTCGGTGTATTTGTTATGATAGCCTGTTGAATGCCCATTTTTTTGAGACAACTTGTACAGAATCTTTCAATTTTGCAAAATTTTCATACCATATATTTCCATTGAATGTACAGATTTGTTCACAGATCTTCTTTGCATATTTGCCTCTCACCTTCTTGGAGAAATATTTGAAAAGCTTTGTGAAGAAAGAATATGCCAAGTTTTCGTTTCTTTTGGAGTGGAAGATTAGAACATAATCCATAGTACTCTCCTCGCTTTTCATTGGTCAACTGTGAAAGTCCTGCAATAAACACGTCATAACCATGTCATGTGAGACTGTCGTGAGAGAATTGTCCTTAAAAAACATGATAAACACATTACATATGAAATCAAAAATCGCTAAGATGAACTACTTTCTGACAGAAAATTCGTTACTTGCAGCTGGGTTTGATTCACTTCTTCAAGTTTTCGAATCGCAAATATACCTATAGTACTTCCAGTGCTTTTTTTTCAGTTTAGATTGCTGTTATAAACACAGGACTACAAAGAAACAGCTTTCTTCTGACAAACACCAGACAACATTAAGCCAAAAGGAGAAATGGGTATTTTGCTGCAATGATAATAAAATATGCACCCGTACAACATGTCGAAAATGCCTACAAAAATTCAAATTTCTCACAGTTTGTGCTATTCTCTTCATTCTACCTACGTTGCAATTTCTCATACAACTAGCCTTGCAACAATCTCAGGAGACGAATGACACAAATCGTTAGAAGGGAAGTGCAGTGTGGACATCACATGAACATAGTACGTCACGGACACCTGTACTGGGTTGAGACTGAGAAAAATAGAGAAGGGAAGTATTCGCGAAAACGGTGAAGAACACAGGGAAATAAACAAGAATATTACAGGACGCTACATCTCTCAATTTTTGGTGCCTTTTGTCTCAAAACTAGAAACAGCATTCCTAATAAAGTTGCACAATTCATGTGCCGTGTCACATTCCTTGCCATGGCTAAAATTATAGGAAGACAAGTTTTATGGACTCTTGCAAGGGGTGCTACACAGGGCACAATCATTGTGCAAAGCCCAATCAGTAGTTAGAAAAGGATATGTTCTGGCCCTGTCAATCATTTATGCAAATGAGGTAAAATTCCTAGAATTTCCATTAAGCTCTACCTGCTTTAATTGTTTAGGAAGTTTGACAAAAAGTTTTGATTTTGAATTCTATGCAAAAACTTCTGATTTTGAATTCTATGCAAAAAGTTTCAATTTTGAATTCTATGCAAAAATTTTGATTTTAACATTTGAATCTTTGCTTGTGTCGTGACATCATCAAACTTGTTTAGGCAAGTTTGACAAAAAGTTTAGATTTTGAATTCTGTGCAAAGAGTTTAAATTTTGAATTCTGTGCAAAAAGTTTAGACCATGCAAAAACTTCTGTTTTGAATTCTATGCAAAAACTTCTACTTTTCAATTCTATGCAAAAGATGACAGATTCTAGAATAAATTAATCGAATGACTGACGTGACCAATAACGAATGATTTTTACGTAAAAGTATAGATTTTGAATTATATGCGAATGATGAATGCGAATGAGCTGACTTGCTGAAACATGTCTGGTTTTTATGCAAAAAGTTTTGATCTTGAATTCTATGTTTAGTATGCAATTTGCATCCAGTTCCACACACAAATATTAAGCGTGTTAGTTATAATAAATGAGACGACGATGAAACACAAATACAAAACACAAAAAATTAACACATAATAAATAAGGACACAATGAAAAACCCAAACCAAGACAACAATAATTCACAGAATTTAAGATCTAGAGGCCATAAGAAAAAATTATTGCAAGACCTCGATAACGCAAGGAAAGAAATAAAGATAAAAAGTACTAAAGTACTAATGGGACCAGGATTTGGGCCAATTAAACAGCTTGCTTGTCGTCCAAATCACTGAAATCCACGGCTTTGTCTAGAAACTCTCATTAACGGCTTATGACGTATGAAATGTATAATGCCTTTTGTTTTTATTATCTGCGTTGCAACAGCTTACAACACACGGCTTGCATTTCTCTGTGAACATTAATAATGTATAATAATTGTTGTACAATCACAGCAAGAAATTGGTTGTAGTTTTTTTCCTAAATCAAAAATCAAACATTGAACTCCGTCAATCCATGAGTAATATCATTTTACATCATTGTGTCAGATTTCATGACCATTGAATTAGAAATGAGTAAGCCTTGAGCTTTTTTCGAAGAGCGTCGCCCCCTAACAAGAACAAGAACAAGAACAAGAAGATTAGCAGCGATTAGGGACCAGTTCCTGGTCCGAAAATTGAAGCTGAAGACGTCCTAATTAACACAGCAAAACAAGTTATGAGTTTTTTCAACAACAAACCACCAGAAATCAAACTCGAAAAACAAGCCCTTCAAGGAAGACTAAGAACTTATACGGTTGAAGGCAAAGCTGGCTACGACCCAGACTCGTGGCTAAAAACATACGTTAAAGATGGTGTTATAAAATAATTAACAACCCTAATAAATAATAACTTAGAGTTAATATTAGTTTGTTCAATGATCAAGCGACCCAGCTACAGATGAAATAAAATCAAGAGACACAGATCACTTTAGTTCAGCAAAGCATAGAATCCTACCCATGCACAACAAACATAAACGAAACTTACGAAAACATGGTGAATAAGATGTTAGCCTCATTTGCTGAGAAACAGAAACAAGGATCCCGATGGCAATTTGAATCTATAATCGAGCTAAATATTAACGTGAGTAAATACAAGCCACTTTAAGCCTCAGCAAAAAACACACAAATCAGCCTAACATTTATGCTAATTACGGCAATTATTTACCCGAGATTTGATAAGTCTTGTATCAATTCTAGATCAAGTCTTGCATCAATTCTTAGATCAATTCTTACATTAAGTTTTCAATCAAGTCTTAGATCAAGTACAAATGAGTTGAAGTCAACATATGTTAATTTGCGTGACAACTAAATATACAACTGATCAAAGCTTCGGGTAGTTTATAAAAAAAGTCAACCTTTTATAAGGTTTCAACCCATTAAATAAAAAGTGAATGAACAGTAATATTAGCCACACCATACAATAACAGAAATGACGTCACACGGAGTGACCGGTTGGTGACCTAACCTTAGGTAACGTTACCAGGCGAGGTGACATACTGTACACATACGATGCTCGTGATTCTAGTGACGTTACTAGACGAGGTGACGTTACCGGCTGAGATAATGTTACCCTTTGAGGTGACATACCGGGCACGTGCGATACCGATTCGAACCAGATTTTACGTAGTATAATTTGAGGTGTTTTGAACACACAAAGAAGGAAAAAAAGGGGTAACACGAATACGATATTGTAGTGATTTTAGAGCAAAATACATGCTTGGAAGCATGCATAAATCAACACGCAGACACAGTTTAGCGTCTGTAACAATATATTTGTAAAGTATAACAATGAATTACACGAATAAACAGTTTTTAAACATATTTTCCAGGTTGAACAGTGTCCTCCAGCTTAGATTGCATGCAGGGCTTTTACAAACTAGTTCACAGCGCAAGAGAGACAACAAGGAATCCCCTGCGTCAGCAGATCACTTTGTGCAGAGTGTTTTTGGTGAGTGTACTAAAGAACCGTGGAATCAAGAGAGTGTTGTTTTATTTCTTTTTGTTTTATTTCACATAAGCATTGCATCCATTCCTTGGTCATCATCATCACTATCTGAAAAGCATCCTTGATCTCTTAAAAGCCATGCCAATAGAAACCTTCTTTTATCAACCAATGCAGATAAAGCTTCATCAGGATCAAACGAGTCTTCTTTCACAAATGCCTCCTTCGTTTGCATGATTTTTCTGTGCACAGTATCGTTTTTAAATGCTTTCATCTAGCGTAAATTATTCAGATAAATGTCCTGGAATTATTTCTAGACATCTGGCAGAATTTTTTCAAAAGCTTTTTCCTTAGCTATTCTTTCTTCATTCCCATTCGTTTGCAACGCTCTTACTAGTTCATC
>JAOBYK010577445.1:0-11698 GCA_025434845.1 Phenganax subtilis
GTGTTTGCATCTGTTTTCGTGTGAAAACACAAATGAAAACGCTCGAAAACGTTACCGTGTGCACGTAGCCTAAATGTCAGTTTTCAAACGCAAGTAGATATATGTTTAAATAAGAACACGTGCAGTTTTCATTGTACAAAGAAGTTTGGAATGGTATATCTGCATGATTGTTATACTTCACGAACAAGATTGGTAAGTTGTTAACAGGGTCAGCAACAAAGAATGAGTAAAGTATGAGTCTTGTCTATACTGAACAATTAATCAATGAAGTTCACAATCATCTTAGCCACCGGCAACGAGAGATATGGCAGTAGTGGAAGTCCTATTTGCATGGTGCAGCCTTTTTCCAAAATTAGAACCTACAGTACTTTACCACATCTAACTTTCGTTTCGCTGAGCCTTCCATCGCAGAGTCACGTTCTACGATACAATCAAACGCCGTACACGCCTAGAACAAAAAAGACTTTCAACTTCTAGTTTTCTCTCTCCCCACTAAAAGGTAGCTACCAAGAGGATGAAAAACCCCCAAAACAGCAAATGAAATGTCAACAGTTAAGGTCTTGATTTTGTACACGCATCATGTAATATATATAGTTCTTCGCAGGGAAATGTCGTGAGCAGTATAGTCAATCAATCGATTTGATGGGTACCTGCTCAATAGTTCCCACAATTGAGTAGAGATCCCTCGAATTTTCGAGGATGAGTTTATACTCCTAATTTTGACTTACCGTCACGAAAGTTCTTGACAATGACATGCATTTGAACAGAAATTTGATGAAAAAATCAAATGCATTTTGCAGGTACACGAGCCACGCATGCAAAAGCTCAACATTGTGAAATTGGTTGCAAAAAAAGTCCAGTATAAATAAAATTATGTAGAGAAGTTTCGTGTTTCGGTGCATAATGCATACATCTGCAAGGTAATCGTGATGAAATCGTGGAGACGATTGAAGCAATGCGAGACCAAACTTCAGAAGGGTCAAAACATTCTGTATGATGAAACAAGGGAAAACGAACGTAGTGCGTATCATTGTGAAATTGACAAGATATTTCAACCGATTAAAGACTTATATTTTTGTCACAATTCCACTATAGCACTACAGCTTTTATTTTTATTAAACGTATGCAAATAAACATGCACTCATCGTGCAAAACATTAAACAAGGTACATATACTACATTCATATAACCGTCTACCTATAGTCAAAAATTAAGGGATAAAGTGGATTAATGTTCACCACATATTAAAGATTTAATGACTAGGCAGCACACGGGCCATAGACTAAGAGTTATTCATTAGGTTTGTAAAACAAAAATTACGGTTATGATAACAAAACAATTTGCCATCAGCACCAAATGTACAAGAAATGATGTTTCATATAGCATGTTAAAAAATGTGAGCTACAGAAATCAGTAATGCATTTATACCATCTCAAAGTTCTTGCGTAGGGCATCAACTTTTGGTTTCAAAGATTCTGATTCGTCTTTTTGTTTTTGTCCATTTTCTTCCTGCGAACAAGCAATGCAATAGACATTTATCATGCTTCAAGACTGAATATGATAAATGACGATAAAGATATACAGCAATGCTCAGCTGCTAAGCAACCCACACAAACCTTATATTGGTAGTAAACGCTTGCAAGGTCTTCGGTCAACATGTTCGCGGGGGATCGGATTCGCAACACTACGGGATTACGGGATATAAATTTATTCTACGTCACACTTTTGCAATCTTGCCTGCCCGGATACATTGCTGTGTCTTGTAAAAAATGGCATACACCACGTTGTTTTCGAGTTCAAAAACGTATCACAAACGCTAATGACAATAAAAAGATGGATTAAAGTTTGTGTACACTTATGCAGTGAATCGAAATAACACACAATAGGACCGCTTAACATAAATCATGTTGTAACAATTGCATTCACAACAGCGAAGATTATATTAACCTCCTACACAGCACATACTTCTCACTCCATATGAAATACATTCACCGATCAATCAGTCAACTTTTCATGACAATTTACCCAGCTGCTGCTGTCAACATGTTTAATATTTTGTTTTGCCATGCACTCAGCATTGACGTACATTGTTGCAAAAACATCAAAAAGAGCTTTCAACCAGTAGTAGAATTTCTTTAGTTAATTGCAGTGATAAATTTTGAAAACTTCATTATAAAGCTTTCATGGGGAATCTTTAACTTTTGACAAGTCGTTTTTGATATGCACACGTGTGCAGAGTTTGACATGTGCGTCTGAGCTGGAGGCTATACAGTATAGTCGAGTATGTTGTATATAGTCTTGATAGCATCTGGCCATGTTAGTTACATGCAGTGATAGTTGTATCAATATAAACACAGCGAAGTAATAAAGAGACACAAATTATTATGTGAACATGATGAGCAAGAAATGTTTAGCATTGTAAAATTGCTAGAAAGCGATCAATAGTAGTTTTCCATTGAAAATGCATATAAAAAATAGTTTCAATGTCCACAATTACAGCGATGTTAATGGTGCGATACGCAATCAATGAAGAATCATAACTTTAAGACATTGATATGAAACAAATCTCCTAATAGAAACATTGAACTAATAAGATACACAATGAATCTGTCTAGAATTTCCACATTAACCGAGGGGCTTTTTACTCCGAAAAAAGTGTACGAGACTTTTCGGAGTTCCAAAATCTGCGGATTTTCTGGCGGACTAGTGGAAATTTTAATGGACTTTAGCGGAATTTTTGGACTTTCGAGGATTTTTTGAATTTTTTTCTGATTTTTTGGACTTTTTTTCGGATGTTTTGGACATTTGAGGATATTTTTTGCATATTTGCGGATTTTGGACTTTGCCGATTTTTCGGACTTTTTGCGGATTTTTTGGCGAAGTGTACGGGATTTTTTGAGTGAAATGCCCCTCGACATTAACTGCACATTTAAAACAAATTAAACATTCTCCTGCTGCACATTTAAGATAGGACTTTCAGCAGTGTGGAAAGGTATATAATCTACGCGAGAATCCGCTTTTCAACTTGGCGGTTGGATTTTAAATTCTTCAAAATGTGAAATAAGCTGTAAGCAATAGAAGTGCAACAATAAAATTACGTCTATAGGAAAGTATTTCGTTTGGGAGTTGGAACTATATTAACAACAGCCTAATCCTCTTGCGTGCATACACCTTTCAACCGTTATACCTGACAGCATTCTCGTAAACAAAGTCCACTTAACCCTTTGTACTATGAAAGTTAATTACCGTATTTACTCGTTTGAGCGCCGCCCCCGGCACCGCATTTGAGAGCAAAAATATTTAAAGAGCGCAGCACCAATTATTCACAAAATGCGGAGAGCTTATTCTCTATATTTGCTTTTAGAAATATCATCATCAAGTGCGACGATTCTATCGGTACCTAACCAACAAGCGTCTTCTTGTTCGCAACGTCCAGCTCTTTCGTTGCTTTCATTCATATCAGTGTTAAAACTAACTAACGATCGACGCAAAAACCAAATATTTTTAAAGAGCGCCGCATCTAAAACAATGAAAATTTAAAGAGCACCGCGGCGCTCAATCGATCGAGTAAATACGGTATACGATCTTGGATATGACCCGATCCGAACGTTGTAACCCAGTAAAATACTTGTTTCCAGTAATTTACTGGAGATTGTATAAGGTTCGGGTTGGGGTTAGGTCTGGGGACAGGTCATATAATAAACATAAAATTACAATTGTAGTAAGTCACTGGAATTGTCGGTAATTGTAACCAATAACCTTATTAGGTTTACAACGTTCAAATCGGCTGTGAATAGAGTCATATGTCACCAAGTATAAATTTGTGTCAGCGGTGGCTTCGGATCGGCTGTGGATAGAGTCATATGTCACTAAGAATAAATTTGTGTCAGCGGTGGCTTAGTGCAACTAAAGTTGGGCGTTATACCGGTATTTCAAGTTATTCACGGTATTTAGTCGATACCGATATGGCGATGTTGTTTTTGACGCTATACCGGTATACCATTATCGGCGGTGTACTGTAAGATATACCGGTATCATAGCTATCATTAGTATATCTTTTTATTCAAACAGCCAGAAAAGTTCACAACCGACAAACAAACACAATGTACGCAGCCTATAGATTAGATTTTGACCTACTGCAGCATCGTTAATTGCTAAAACTGGACATAATTTGAATCAGTAAAAGTAAGTATTACGACGGCAGGCGATTATCGGGAAAAAAGGATTGTTAAAATGAATCATTTTCTTGAAGTGCCCTTGAAATTTTTAGGCTATTTGGGTATAAACTTCATTTACTGTAGACCACTCATTTCTCTTGAAATATATTGACAGTATACCGGTATACCGCGATAGTTTGAAAAATACCGTAACCGGTACTGAAATTTGAATACCGCGCAACTATAAGTGCCACTGGGGCTCATTTTCACGAGGCCAGCAGGAAGACTGGCAACATTTTCTTTAGTATTCCTACGCCACTATGAACTTGTGTTATCGCAAAAAAAGAAAACGAAAATATGGTAAAACATGCAAGTAAAAAACAATTGGTAATATTTCTGTCGTCCTGGAAACATAAGCGAGGGTTGCATTTGCGTAGGAGAGAAATACGCTGGGGTCGATTGTATAAAACTTTTGTTAAAGTTAACTGTAGTTAAGTACGACTGTCAACCAATCACAATCGCCTAATCAAGATTTAACTACTTTTTAACAACAAAATCGCAGTTAAAATGTAGTTAAAAGTTTTATACAACCGGCCCCTGGATTTTGAGCGCGATAATAGATGGGCCCACAAACATGTCAATTGTAGCAGTCTTAATTTCAAGAAAAGATCGAACGGGATACAAAACCATGTCCTCAGTTTCGGAATACATAAATAACTTACAATAAAAGTTTTCATAAAGACAATGTCGTTGCTACCTTGTTGGCAGACCTGCAAGAACATTTTTCGTACTCAACTTGAGATCATTTAGACGGCTTTCTAGAATTCGTTCCAGTTCTTTCTCACGTCTCGTTTCCTCCGCCATAAAGTTGGTTGTGATTGACGAACGTCTGGAATTCGATGCAGATCTCTGACGAAGAAATATCGATAAAGAAACAATTAAAAAATGACATAAACATAATGCAGATAGAGCAAAATATCGCTCTTTATATAGGTGTATTATTCAATGAAGGTAAAGTAAATACAAACATGCAATTAGACTTTCATTTTCTCAATACGTAAAAAATTTCTCAAGCAACACACGCTTTCCTATCCAGGCTTTCACTGCACCTCGAACGTTCATCGTGAGTAAACGATGCTAAAGCATTAATGAACGCAGTGAGTAGTGTATTTAACACTAACCTCAAAATCAGACGCGAGCTCTTTCAAATCACCAAACGATAACCTCAATGGATTGTCCGAGTCAGTGAAGCTTGAGACAATAGAACTAGGTTGCTGGCCAAATAAATCGCCTTTGTTGACATTTCTGTCTTGCTGTGCAGAATCTAAAGAAAATACATGTGTATATAAGATAGGTACATATGACATGATGATGGAATACACCACCAATGAACGTCTTGAAATTTACTTCAACAGCACATTAAGTTTGTGAGTTCTTTTTCTCCCAAAAAAGCAAAAAGTTGTCACCCTGTCAAGCTAAATGGTTTGGTGCTAGACAGAGTAAAATATAAAAGTATAGAAAGCCCATGCGATAGAAGAGGAGAACAAACAATCAAGCCGGCAGTAGTAGACAATTACAGTAAGTTACGGTTGCACTTAGTCCAAGACATAGCACATTATAGAAATATAATCAGTGAAGTACTAGAGAAAGCGTCTAATTGGGTATGTGGTGAGCGCACAATATTGTACAAACACCGTATAATTATTAAACCACTTATACTTTGAAAATGAATTGATATGTGTTGAAATACCTTGGACGTTTATATCGTCAGAGAATCGCAGAGAACCAGTGCGTCCACCAGGGCTGATCCTGAAATACAACAAGCAATATTCTGCTAGTAGTACTACAGTATACTAGTATAGTACTAGTATAGTACTGGAGTACTATACTAGACTATACTAGTACTATACTAGTACTATACTATACTAGAGTATACTAGTATAGTACTAGTATACTACTGTAGTACTAGAGTTCCTATTATAGAAGTCACTGATAACCATGCGACTACGGTGACTTAAGTGAATCGTGAAATACGGGGCGTGAAACTAAACAGAACACTTACCTCGTTGCATCTTGAGATTTCGTGAAAGTTGGATTTTTATTTGTATATCTGTCAAATGACACATTTCCTGCAAATCTTCTGGCAGGGGAAACACTGGACTTGCCTTTAGCATCTGCGTTCACACCCTTACATAAAGCATATCATCATTAAAGCCCTGAACTAAAGCGACTATAACCGTTACTTGGTATTTTAAATCATGTTAGCCTCTCACCAGGGTTAACTCAGTGCATGTTGTTCGGCATGAGCGTTAGTAGTCAGATGCACTTGATCGGTAGTATCAAAGAGCAAAATAAAATGTGCAAAAAAATAACATGCATAAAAATGACCCAGGTAAAAGGTGATGGTTGATCAAAATTTAAAATCTCCGCCGTAAGAGCCGATCATTTGTTCAATGAAATTTTCATGAATGTTCATACTGTGCAAAGAATATTTTTTAGAGACCAATATGTACCAAGCAAAGTTCAGGAAGATTTTGTCACAAGAATGGAATCACATATGTTAGTTCAGTATAATTGAATTGAAGAAAAACAATTAAGACAAAACATTTTTAAAGACCTTATTGAGTACACTTATTTCAAAAAATTGTTGTATTCATTCTTTTACAGCAAAATAGCAACTTTCAGTTCCAGCACAACTTAATTGTAACACAAAGCTGATATCGAATAATAATATATAGAAGGGCAATCGTAGAAATACTAATATACAGTATGATTGCATATGGCATAAACGAACATATTAAGCATAGAACATTACCTGAATATCTGACATGAAAAGTTTATTACTCTGATAAAGATCAAGATCCTATAACAAATAAACAAATAGAAATCAGTCTATTCTGGCGTTCTACTTCGACATCCAAGAACAAACATCTGCGTTGGTATGTATGATGATAATGCAGTGCTCAATCTTTCGGTACGTATAGGTTTACGTTAGCGAGGTTAAAATACCGCTATCTCGCGTGACGGCTACGGGCTACGGGTAGCGTTATTTAATCACAATATCTGGCAGACTTCATTACGTTTTTTTCTACATTTTCTTCGGATTTGTTGCAGACTATGGTTTTGTACAAAAGAATGTAGAAGTCAATTTAAGGTACACGCACACATATTGCAGAAAATCAAAACGAAAACTCAAGCATACCTAGTGATTCTCCAAATAGGGTGGATGTCATTATGTGTACACGTTACCATAAATCGTGAAATTTTAACATAGCTAGGAGATGACACCAGTTTAAGGCTAGTTTCCACTCAGGATATTTATCCTCAGGATTGGAACAGACAAGACAATTTTCTTTGTTTTGAGGGTTCTGAATAGGAACTAATGACATTAACACACTGAAAATTTTCTTGTCCGTTCCGATCCTGCAGATAACTTTCCTGAAAGGAAAAAAGCCTTTAGTCCCCGAAACATTGACAATGATAATCATACATTGGGGGTTATATTTAAATATCGTAATGTTACACATTAACAGTGGCGGACACTAGGGGGGCCAAGGAGGGCTCGAGCCCCCACCCCAATAATTTCGAAAGAATGTACCAAACAACAAAAATTACAGCCATTTGATGAATTTGCCGTACTAATTTTTGAATTCTGTTATTATATTTACATTCAGATGACGGACAGTATACATGTACATTAACAAACACAAATTTTGTCGCAATTTTTCTGTCAGCAAACTTGTTCAAAATGGCCTCAGGTCCCCCAATATTTTGTGAAGTGTCCGCCACTGCACGTTAAGTAAACGTCGTCAATAATATTTGGCAATACATGCCATATGCTACCGTGGTGAAATGCAAGAAGCCAGCCGACAGTAGTTCTAGCTACAAGATTGGATGAAATCAAAAGCAAACCAAAGTTGCCCCTGCTAGACACGAGGTTTCCTCTGTTGATCTGTATTTACCTCAAGTTCTCCCGCAAACGATGCTTCTTTAAGGTGACGATTCTCCACTCGGACGGCATCAAGCTGTGCTTTCATGACCTAATATACATATGCCGTAATAAACATCAATAATATAAACTAGAAAACACTCAAAGAGTGCATGGCTTCGCCAGTGCGTATTATTAGGACGCGGAATACTTGTCGTGAATTTACTGCAATTTTTTAATGAAACTTGCAGCATCACCAAAATTCCACCAAAATTTAATTACTGATCCTTCGCATAATTCAAGTGTGAGAAATTTCAACAAAATCCTTTTTCTATTTCGTGAAATATTATGAAAACAGAAAACTAAAATACAACTAATTTGGGTAAATATAATGTGTACATCATTCTAAACCCTACTACAATGTAATACATTGATTTAAGACAACTAAAGGGAATCATAACACTAACAAACATACATGTAAATCAGCCATCGCTTTATCATATTCTGAGTTACAACTTCGCAAATCTCTGTCCAGTTTTTTCATTTTCTCAGTAATATTAGCAACAGCAATATCTCTAACAAACAATAGTATCCAACAAGTTACTGCAACGCTACGTGAACCAGTATATATAGGTGGTGAAAACATAAGATGAAATACGGCGTATAGTGTAAAGTGTTCATGCAGGTAGAAAATGGTAAGCGAAACGCTAAGTAGATGAAATTTAACTACCTTTGATGCAGATCAGAAGTAAGTTTTGTAATTTCACTTTTCATTCCATCAACTTCAGCACTTCTTGAACTTTCTAATCTTTCTATACGATTTTTCATCTAAATTATAGAGAAAGTGAAAGATATCACGTAATGAGAAATAATTAAAACTGTAGTTCAAAGTTGGTGATCAATAAATAAATGGCGTTCGTGCATGTGTGTGCGTCTGAAAACACAACAAAATAGAATTGAACTTTCGAGTCAAGCTCGGTTCATCCGCCCTTCCAACTGCAAATTCGCTATAAACGTTGGTTAGTAGGGTTATTCTAATTCAGTAGCAATTAAATTCGACCGTGGCAATGGCCTACGCTGAATTACCTCATTATGACATCCAATTTACACGCGGTTTAAAAGAAAAACAAAGTGCATGAGGTGAATGAATTTTGAGCAGCATGGAGAAGTGCGAAAAACTGGAACAAAATTCCAGAACGTGTAAGCAGAAACATTTGCTGTAATGAATAGTTCCACATACAAATATAACAACAAACAACATTAAAAGCGAAAGAAACTAGCAAACAAGCTTCCTATAGGCAAACACTGTATTATAAGGCACATAGAGATATAGCCTCCTCCGCAGGCATATAATGGTTCACCCTACCTCAGCTTGAGGTCATGATTTTTTTTCGCGCCCGAAATCGGAGTTCTGCTTAAACATAAAAGTGATATCTGCATGCAAAGGAGGTTAGTACAAATAAACCATGTCTGAGAATGCAGAGAATTGAAATGTTTTAGAGAGTGTTTATGTTAAACATTTCCGTCCCGGCTGCCGAAATCTTGCATCTGCCAAGATGATATAGGCAAGCGGGACAGCCGTTCCTATAAGCCACTAATCCAAGCATGCACAAAAATTTCTAATATAAAATCTACTACTGCCAAACATCCCCTAGATGAGATCTTCCAACCCTCTTACCTTAACATTCTCCGACGTAAGCCTTTTTATTTCGCTTTCTCTCCGTCCTGCCAGTTGTTCGTTCTGTAGAAAAAACAAAAGTACTGGTTTTTTTCGCACTAGAAAAACATAATATAGTACAGTCGAACCTCTATTAAGCGGCCACCCTCGGGGATCGGCTTTGTGGCCGCTTAATAGAGGTGGCCGCTAGATAGAGATACGAAAAAAGTAGACCTTAGACGTCGTCTAATGTCTATTTGCTCAATCATAAATCACTGATTACAGCAAGAATTAGACCGTAGAAAGATCAAGAAGTTGTTAACGAAAGAGTTTCAAACGTGGTACAAGAACTAAACAAAGTGGTAACAAAAGACTAACAACTTGAATTTGGAAAAGTGCAAACGTGCAATATGTTTGACACTTTTGTTGTTAACAATGTTTTGAATCTAATTGATGACCTGTACATTTGAGTGAGGTGTCAAGCAATATGCGTTCAACATTATTTTTAAGCGTTATGAAGTAAATAAAGCAAATTCTGATTAAGCATTATCAGCTCAACTATAAGTGCAGTTCTCTTTAAAGAGTAGCGAAGAGCAAATCTTGCAGGCTGGCCGTTTAATAGAGGTAAAAATTTATATAAAATATCATTTGGGACCGCTCATATAGGTGGCCGCGGCCACTTAATGGAGGTGGCCGTTTAATACAGGGATGTTTTATAGTAATTGTATTACAAATAATTTGGGACTTTGATATGTAGCCGTTTAATAGAGGGTGGCCGCTTAACGGAGGGCCGCTTAATGGAGGTTCGACTGTATAAATAAACTAAAACATCAAGACCTTTCAAGACCTTTCATTCATTAATGTCGTATACCTTTTCCTTCAGTTCACTATTCGACTTGGTAAATACCACTTCACAATCAGCCAATCTGAAGCATAAAACTGAAGATTACAATGGTAGTGTAAAGCAGGCAGTCGTGTTTACATGTATATAATAGTCTGATAAATATGTACAAGATAAAATAGCCGTAAAACTGTTTTAGGACCATTCTATTTATTTGATTAAGAAAACTTTTATACAAGACATTATGCGAAATAAATTGTGCCATTTACAGTAGATGCACATTGTACACGTCAATTAATGACATCTAAAACATAAAACAAACCTATTTTGTAATCTTTGAATCTCAGCCTGATGACATTTTTCTGTCTCTTTTCGAGAACTATGACAAGAAAAAAGGCAGTAGAACAAGAACGTACGATTCTTTGGTAAGCCTCACCATGACCATCAAAAATTCACTAGTCATGGCGGGTTCCGAGTCTACTATCAATAGTATACTAGTGCAGAAATGAACTTAACTGAGAAGGGACAGTTGAAACTAAAAACGTTTGTAGGGGGGATAGTATATCGTGTATACACTATATATCATTTTTCAACCATTCATAACACTACAGTTGAGACTGGTATAAGAGCGTACTTTAATTCAGTCTGACAGATATGTAAATCTTCACGTAGTCTTTGGATTGTGTTAGATTCTTCGTATACACCTGCATCTTCCAGATTTCTAAAACAAAGCAGCCATTAGTCATTAAACATCAGTAAAATCTGGTTTTCATATCGTCGCAATTGTCTTGAACATAATCACGATCTATAAACAGCCAAATCACAACAGTTTCCAACTAATTATTCGTAAAGCAATTATTAGCAGATGTACGTTTTCTATGAAATTTACTGCTTATAGAAGATAGGATATTTTGACATTCGCCCGACCAAATGAAAACCAGCCTTGACGTTATTACGTTGAATTGGAAACAACAAAGTTCGAAAATTGCACATGCAGTCTAAACTGAAATCACGGAGAATGATATCGATGTTTACTATCTTATTACACTCATTTTGAAATCATTGCTGTTTCTAGCAATCTGATTGGTTCTTAGGAGAGTGATTTCAGCACGAATC